>JAURVB010013303.1:0-43578 GCA_033002965.1 Piper betle | reverse complement strand
TGATGATTGTGTTGTGAGTGTGATGTCAAGATGAGTTTGATGCATCATTCAATTAGTAGGCGTTAGCTTCTAGATTTAATGTGTTGGTCCGGAGTAGGAGCTATCCGCATAGATGTGCAACCACGATTGGAGCTTCTACCCAGTCTGTTTAGGACTCACTCTCAATTTATTGTCTCATTTTATCGTGCTTTGTTTATAACAGGAAAGAGGACATGTCGAGTGGTGGATTTATCGTATCCCACTCTACATGGGCCATTTAGCTGATCATATTTTCTAGGTTAATAACCCTCAAGGATGAGATCCCTAGAGTATGTTTTTTAAACTCAAATCTGGCTCATTATGCCTTCGGGCCTATTTTACTTAATTCCCTACCCAAGCCTATGTATAAGTAGTTTTTGCATTTTCAGTGAGATGTGTGACAAGGGAAACCGATGGCCACATATTGAGATAGGGCGTGTGTTTGTCACAACGGGCTCTAGAACTGGTGAGTGTCCACTCCATTCCCTAGGTGTAACATCCCAAATCTGGTTCATGCTCAGGAACCAAACCGGAATGTCATTGGTCCCGGTTAGGTGGCTAACCCGAACCCGACTCCTACGAATCAACTCTCGACGTCTCAAGATGGAAGATGTGAATCGTTATGCATAGATGAATGTACAAAAATTACCCTAACATGCTACTACATGGATGACATGTCAACCAATTCACATACCAAATAATTACGATGAAAATCGATAAGATTCGTAAAATAAGACGGACCGAGTCTCCCTTAAAAGTACAATTAAGGGTCACCCTATCAAATCAACCTGAATACGTGTGTGTGTGTGTGTGTGAAAACCCGTGACTCGAGTCAGAGTTTTACGGGAGTGAACCAGTTGGTTCAACCGTCAGTTCGAGTCGAGTCAGCTTCATAGACCGCGAGCTGAGTTGAGGCCAGCTGTGAGTTATGATTGATGAGGGTCATGTATGCTCAAGTGTACGATGATAACGTCTAAAAGATGATGAAAAATGGGTTATCAAGTATATGGAGGTATACAATATTGATTGTTATTTTTATTTGATCGTAGAATAGTTTTAGGCCGAATAACGCATTAGGACGCGTTGGATTATATTCGGGTGGGTTTTAGTTATAGAACATATCATTTGGATGTTGCTGTGTTCATTTGATTTTATGGGATTTTTCCCAATTTTTTTGGATTTTTTTTAGGATTTATTAGGAGATAGTTATTATTATTGACTCGAGTCGGAGTCAAGTCAAGTTTAATTTACAAAAATGCCATCGCACGCCCCTTCATCTTCCCCGACACTTTCCCTTCCCAAAACCCTACCGCCGCCTTGTGTTGTCGCCGCCGCCGCCACTATCGACGCCGTGCTACCGCCGATCAACACCGCCCCACCCCGCCGTGCAGTTGCCGTGCCGCCACGACCCACCCAGGCCACCGTCTCGCCGCCATGACGTCCTCCCTTGTCTATTCACCGCCGTCCGGGCCATGCCGCCACCGCTGTGACCACGACGACCACCCCCTCGCCGTCGCCGACGTTTCCCCCATCATCCCGACCGTCATCGAGGCCGGCCGCAACCCCGATCGAAGCACGCCGCCGCCACCCATTTTCGACGCCATCGCCGACAGCCATCGCCGCCTCGACTACCTTGTTTGACACCACCATTGGACCAAGCTCGTCGAGCTGGTGCCGATGGACCCCTGATTGCCCCTGTAAAACCCGTGACTTGAGTCAGGGTTTTACGTTACCGAACCAGTCGGTTCAACCGTTGGTTCGAGTCAAGTCAGTGTCATGAACCGCGTGCTGAGTCGAGGCCAGCCGTGAGTTATGAGCGATGAGAGTCAGGTGTACCTGAATATATGATGATAACGTCGAGAAGATGGTGAGATATGAGTTATCAGAATATATGAAAGTATGCAGTATTTTTTTTCTTTTTATATGTTTGATCGTAGAAATAGTTTTAGGCCGAATAACGCGTTAGGACGCGTTAGATTATATTCGGGTGGGTTCTTAGTTATAGAGCATGCCATTTGGATGTTTTTGTGTTTGTTTTATTTTATGGAATTTTTCCATATTTTTCTAGATTTTTTTAGAATTTATTACGAACTAGTTATTATTTTGACTCGAGTAGGAATCGAGTCAATACTTAATTACGAAACTGCCATTGAGGGCATTTTTCTCCCTCCCGACCCTTCTTCACCCAAACCCTCGCCGCCCACTTTGTTCATCGCCGCCACCGCCGTCGACTGTCGCCCGACACCGGAACCAACCGTCCTTCATCCCCTCGCCGTCGCCGTGCCGCCCCGACTGACCCCGGCCAACGATCGCCTGCCGGCACGCCGCCGCGATGCCGCGAAGCCACTTCGGCCGTCGCCACTCCGAACCTGATTCCACCGTCGTCCGGGCCGCGCCGCCACCACTGTGACTCCAACGACCACCCCCTCGCAATCGCCGACGTTTCCCCCATCATCCCGACCGCCGTTGAGGCCGGCCGCAGCCCCGATCGGAGCACGCCACCGCCGCCACCCATTTTCGACGCCGCTGCCGATAGCCATCGCCGCCCCAGCTGCTTTGTTTGACACCACCATTGGACCAAGATCGTCGTGCTGGTGCCGATAGACCCCCTGATTGCCCCGTCTTGAATCCTTGCCGGAAAACTGCGTGGAACCGCCGGAAAATTGGATTTGTGGGAAATTCGCCGGATCATCCGCCGAACGCACCCGGTCCAATCTGATCGGACTTCGGACGCCGCTAGGTGTCGAATTCGAGTTTCGAGCCACGAAACGGAAACCCTAGCCGTCGCCGATTTTCGACGACGCGAGGTATTATTTATTTTAAGTTAATTATTTAAAAATATTGATTATTAGAATTGCATGCCAGGATTGTATGTGTGTTATAAATATATAAATATTTTTAATGTAGGTTTGATTAAGATTAGAAATATGAAATTGTTTGATTGAGTGGTGTTAAAAATGGAGGCTAAGAAACTAATTAGGGTAACTAGGTAATGATCATGATCTAATGCAAACTAGCCTAAGTAGACTTGCTAGAATTGATATAGGTTGATGTGTGTTGATTGATGCGTGATTGTGTTGATTGTGTGTGCATGCTATAAGATGTGTGATTCATCATGCGGGCGTTAGTTTTTAGCTTGATTGTGTAGGTACGGTGTAGGAGCTCGCCGCCTAGGCGCGTGGACCCATTTGGAGCTTCTACCAGGTCCGTTTAGGACTCGTTCTCTATTTTACGCTATTCTATTGTGTATTTGATTTATTACGTGCAAGATGTGTTAAGTGGCGTTTTATCGGATCCCACTTAACTCGGGCCATTTAGCCAACAGTTTTATTTCGGATTAATAACCCTCGAGGATGAGATCCCTCGAGTTTGTTTTCGAACATCAGATCCAGCTCACGTTGCCTTCGGGCCTATTGTATAAATCCCAACCCAGACTTATATATATGTATAGTTTTCGCGTTTTCAGTGAGAGATTGAACGAGGGAAATCCGATTATCGTGCTACGCGAGCGGGCACGTGTGAGTCGATAGTGGGCTCTGGAATGGTGTACAAGCCATTTCATTCCCAAGGGATCCTGACAACTCCACCTTTGAGTTCCTCAAACCCGGAGAAGTGTGGAGGTTCACGGGTACTGCATTGCAGTGCATGTCTAGACTTGTGGTTTCAAAGGGTACTAAAGGCGACTGCTTGAGAGTGCTCGGCCTTCGTACTCAAGGCCAGGAGTAATATGGAAGGTGCAGAGGGCGGAAAGGAATGAGATTTGATGCGAGAAGCGATAGAGAAATGGCCAAGCTATGAGAATGTGAAAGATAGGGGACGCTGTCGACCCGAGGGCGACGGCTCCCGTATGTGCCCCGATGAGAGTTCTTGAGGAAGTATATGGTTTTCATTCAACAGGAGAGTTTGCTCTCCTGTGCCAGATTGATATTAGTTATTTTCTGGGCCGGTAACACTCGTTACTGACGGTTTTTCTATATATATGTAGGTGAGAAATGCGAGGGATGAAAGCTGTCGGGACTACGGAGGAGCAGCACGGAACCGCTCACACATGTACCTGCCGCGTGTAATCTATAATGACAGTGTGTTATTGCTACGTGAATGATAATTTTGATGTGTTTGTTTAGATAAATTGCTCGATATGAAATGAATGGATAAATGTGAATGAGTAGTGAGTTTGGAGTTCAGGCTCGGTTCAATTGGAACGAAGGAGATAATGATGAATGCTACGGTAGATTATCATGTTTTATCGTATTTTGATAAAATATTTATATAACCTTGTTGTGGATAATTTTTTTATTAAAAATTTCTTGCCATTGCATGGTTTTGTTTTGCTTGCACATCATAGCATGCATGTAGGACTACGTTAGAACCCATGCATCCCATCCATTCATTTCATGTTTGCATCTCCATCTTGAGACGCCGAGGGTAGATCCGGGTTGGCCTAACCGATAGCCAGTAGATTAGCGAACGGTTCGGTCGCTGGTGACATTTCTGGGTCGGTTCACGGGTGAGCCGAAACGGGGTGTTACAGTAGTGGTATCAGAGCCAACTCTTGGCATATGTTCTCTGATACCAATAATGGTATCAGAGCTAACCCTTGGTTGATTAGGATGGTATATGCGTTACAGGTTACATGTGTGCCGAAGCTGCTCCAAGCTGTTCCGACAGGTATTTTTTTGTTTTAATGTTTTTGATTGTAGATTTCCTTACAAATCGGTAGTGTGACAAGGTGATTAGATTAGAGGAGGGTACACAAACAGGATGGTGAACCGGACCCGCCAAACACAGATCAGGACCCCATCGCCTCCATTGGTCAGACAGGACAGTCCTAACCATGTTCATAGTGACGCCGCCTCCAGTCAACCTAGGACTGCCATGCCACCAGTAGAGGTCAATGTGCCAGTTACAGCTAGCCGACGTGGTGAAAGCTATCATCGAGACAGTCGCCATGACCGAGATAATCGTCGACACCGAGATAGTCGTCGGGACAGAGATAGTCGCCGGAACCAAGACAGTGGTCGTGACAGTTACCACACCAGAAGTAGTCAGACAAGAGAGAGACGCAGCGATCACCAGGTTGGCGGAAGCTCAGATACAAATGTTGCAAAGTCAGGAAGAATTTAGGAGACAAATGCAGCAAGGCCAAGAGGAATTCAGGAGAGAACTCAGGCAGATAGCTTTTTCTGTGGCCAGAACTGAGAAGAGACCAGCAGTAGGTGAAGAGGCACGAGGAGAGCCAGTAGTTTCCACGGACCCGCTGCTGCCGCCTCATCCTCCACCGCTGCAACAGAGGGCTACTCCAATGACAGCCCCCTTATTTGTCCCACTTCAGGCGGGATGAGACCGGATATCAGTGGAACCGCAGCAGTAGGTAGCGGGCAGACTGTAGGTGGAAGTGGAGCTGCAAGATTTGACGGTGTACCAGCAGGTACGGGACCACAATTTCCTCGATATGAGCAAGGAGCAGGATCGAACAGATCATTGGATACGAGGAAATTAGGACTGTGGCAGTACGAAAAGTTTGTGAAGAATGGTGGACGACCTTCTTTGGAAAGTTGGACGCAGAAGAGGCATTCTTCTGGATATCGTCAGCCATAGGTGTGTTTGACACTATGGCATGCCCCATGGCGCACCGAGTGCACATCATCACTGGAGCATTCCAGGAGGAAGCCAGGATATGGTGGAGTTCAGTCCAGAATTCTGTATTCGCCCATCGTCAGCCCCAGGACATCACATGGGAGGAATTTAGGCAGGAATTCGATGGAAAGTATTTCCCGCCAAACGTCAGGAAGAGAAAGGAACGAGAATTCTAGACGCTGAGGCAGGGACCCATGATGGTGGTACAATACGAGACTAGGTTTAGAGCTCTAGAGAGATTGGCACCAAACTTGGTGTCCACCGAAGAAAGAAGGATAGAAAGTTTTACGAAGGCCTCCATCACGAGATCAGGATGGCCTATTTGGATAGGAAGTTTGCTACTTTCAGTGATGTTGTGAGAGTTGCAAGCGAGGAAGAACGAGTTATAGCGGCTAGACCTCGCAAGGATGTTGACCAAAGACAGCAACATTCAGAGGCCATATCCAGCCATAGCAGGGAGAACAACAGAGACATCGGTCAGATGCACCAGTTGCCATGAGGGCTACGGATGCCCAAGTTCAGGGCTGCAGAGCACCCTTCTGTCAGAATTGCCGACGTCATCATGGCGGTGAGTGCAGAGCAGGCGCAGACGCATGCTACAAATGTAGTGAGCAAGGACATAGAGCTATTGAGTGCTGAATGGTGTACAAGCTGTTTCATTGCCGAGGGATCCTGACAACTCCACCTTTGAGTTCATCAAACCTGGAGAAGTGTGGAGGTTCACGGGTACTACATTGCAGCGCATGTCTAGACTTGTGGTTTCAAAGGGTACTAAAGGAGACGGCCTGAAAGTGCTCGGCCTTCGTACTCAAGGCCAAGAGTAATATGGAAGGTGCAGAGTGCGGAAAGGAATGAGATTTGATGCGAGAAGCGATAGAGAAATGGCCAAGCTATGAGAATGAGAAAGAAAGGGGGACGCTGTCGACCCGAGGGCGACGGCTCCCGTATGTGCCCTGATGAGAGTTCTTGAGGAAGTATATGGTTTCGATTCAACAGGAGAGTTTGCTCTCCTGTGCCAGATTGATATTAGTTATTTTCTGGGCTGGTAACACTCGTTACTGACGGTTTTTCTATATATATGTAGGTGAGAAATACGAGGGATGAAAGCTGTCGGGATTGCGGAGGAGCAGCACGGAACCGCTCACACATGTAACTGCCGCATGTAATCTATAATGACGGTGTGTTATTGCTACGTGAATGATAATTTTGATGTGTTTGTTTAGATAAATTGCTCGATATGAAATGAACGGATAAATGTGAATGAGTAGTGAGTTTGGAGTTTAGGCTCGGTTCAATTGGAACGAAGGAGATAATGATGAATGCTACGGTAGATTATCATGTTTTATCATATTTTGATAAAATATTTATATAACCTTGTTGTGGATAATTTTTTTATTAAAAATTTCTTGCCATTGCATGGTTTTCTTTTGCTTGCACATCATAGCATGCATGTAGGACTACGTTAGAACCCACGCATCCCATCCATGCATTTCATGTTTGCATCTCCATCTTGAGACGCCGAGGGTATATCCGGGTCGGCTTAACCGAACCCAGTAGATTAGTGAACGGTTCGGTCGCTGGTGTCATTTCTGGGTTGGTTCCCGGGTGAGCCGAAACGGGGTGTTACAGCCCCGTCCCGAATCATCACTGGGAAACCGCCGGAATTTGCCGGAAAACTGCTTACACTCGCCGGAAAACTGCCGGAACCGCCGAAAAATTGGATTCGTGGGAAATTCACCGGATCATCCGCCGAACGCATCCAGTCCAATCTGATCGGACTTCGGATACCACTAGGTGCCGAATTCGAGTTTCGAGCCACGAAACGGAAATCCTAGCCGTCGCCAATTTTCGACCACGGGAGGTATAATTTAGTTTAACTTAATTATGTGAAAGTATTGATTATTAGAATTGCATGCTAGGATTGGTGAATTGTGTGTTATAATAATATATATAAATCTAGATTTGATTAAGGATAAAATATGAAATTTGTTTGATTGAGTGGTGTTAAAAATGGAGGCTAAGAAACTAATTTGGGTAACTAGGTAATGATCATGATCTAATTCAAACTAGCCTAAGTAGACTTGCTATAATTGATATAGGCTGATGTGTGTTGATTGATGCGTGATTGTGTTGATTGTGTGTGCATGCTATAGGATGTGTGATTCATCATGCGGGCGTTAGTTTTTAGCTTGATTGTGTAGGTACGGTGTAGGAGCTCGCCGCCTAGGCGCGTGGCCTCGTTTGGAGCTTCTACCAGTTTTGTTTAGGACTCGTTTTCTATTTTTACGCTATTCTATTGTGTATTTGATTTATCATGTGCGGGACGAGTTAAGTGACGTTTTATCGTATCCCACTTAACTCGGGCCATTTAGCCAACGGTTCTTTTTTTGGATTAATAACCCTCGAGGATGAGATCCCTCAAGTTTATTTTCTAACTTCAGATCCAGCTCACGATGCCTTCGGGCCTATTGTATAAATCCCAACCCAGGCCTATATATATATAGTTTTCACGTTTTCGGTGAGAGATGGAATGAGGGTTACTACCGGCCACGCCTTCAGATGGGGCGTGTGCTCGGAAAAGCGGGCTCTGGAGAAGTGTGGAGGTTTACAAGTACTACAATGCAGCGCATGTCTAGACTTGTGGTTCAAAGGGTACTGAAGGCGACTGCCTGAGAGTGCTCGGCCTTTGTGCTCAAGGCCAGGAGTAATATGGAAGGTGTAGAGGGTGGTAAGGAATGAGATTTGATGCGAGAAGTGATAGAGAAATGGCCAAGGTATGAGAATGAGAAAGAAAGGGGGACGTTGTCGACCCGATGGCGACGGCTCCTGTATGTGCCCTGATGAGAGTTCTTTAGGTAGTATATGGTTTTGATTCAATAGGAGAGTTTGCTCTCCTGTGCCAGATTGATATTAGTTATTTTCTGGGCCAGTAACACTCGTTACTAACAGTTTTTCTATATATATGTAGGTGAGGAATGTGAGCGATGAAAGCTGTCGGGACTGCGGAGGAGCAGCACGGAACCGCGCACACAAGCACCTACCACGTGTAACGTATAATGATGGTGTGTTATTGTTATGTGAATGATAATTTTGATGTGTTTGCTTGAATGAATTACTTGTTATGAAACGAACTAATAAATATGAATGAGTAGGTAGCCTTGAAGTTCAGACTCGGCTCAGGTAAAAACGAATGAGATAATGATTGAATGTCATGGTAGATTGTTATGTGTTATCGTATTTTCATAAAATAGTATATATTTTCTTTTGGTTTCTCATTTATTGTTTTGTTTTGTCTTTGTTTGCACGTCATGGCATGCATGTAGGACTCCGTTAGAACCCAATTGTTCCCATCCATGCATTTCATGTTTACATCTCCATCTTGAGACGCCGAGAGTAGATCCGGGTTGGCTTAACTGAATCTAGTAGATTAGCGAACGGTTCGGTCGCCGGTGACATTTCCGGGTCTGTTCACGGGTGAGCCGAAACAGGGTTTTACAATGTGTGTCATACATTTTCAATCACTCAACTTTCTAATTTGCTGTATAATCATTCTGAAGCTTGGGTCTCGAGTCTCGACCCACCTGTGCATTCTATTCACATTTCTCTTCAATTTTGGCTCTTGATTTACTTCAAATATCTAAACATATTTATTAACATGTCATCATAGCAATCTTTCTACTGCAACATACATCATATCACACCACATCATCATGTATTGCATTTCATTACATCATCCTCAAAATATTAAACATATTATCAGCGGACATGTGTGTATACAAGAGACATCACTGCTCCTTTGTCTAAGCTGGCTCATCATATTGATGATCATCACCTACATATATTATAAAAATATGTCAAAAACGAGTGTTACTAGTCCAAAAATATAACTAACATCAAACTGGCTATGAGAGTAAACTCTCATATGAAGGAAAACATTCATATACATCTTGTGAACTCTCTGAAGGGTGCCTACTGAGGAGACACTGGGCTACAAATGTAAAGCCCGTGACTCAAGTCAAAGTTTTACATTAGTGAGCCAATCGGTTCGAGTCGAGGCAGTTTCATGAACCGCGTGGTGAGTTGAGCCTAGCTGTGGGTTATGAATGATGAAGGTCAAGTGTACTTAAATATATGATGATAGCATCATAAAGATGGTGAGAAATGAGTTATTAGAATATATGAAAACATGCAGTATATTTTTTATGTATTTGATCGTAGAATTATTTTTAGGCCGAATGACGCATTAGGACGCAGTATAGGGCAGTTTGGGTGGGCTATTAGTTATAAACATGTCATTGTGGTGTGATGGTGTGTAATATACTTTGCGGGATTTTCCCCTATTTTTCTAGATTTTTTTAAAATTTATTACCAGTTAGTTATTATTTTTGACTCAAGTCAAAGTCGAGTCAGGTTTTATTTACAATATTGCCACCGAACAATTTCTTCTCCACCCAACACCTTCACCTTCCAAACCCTCGCCATTGCCCCTGTGCTCGCCTTATGTCACCGCTCCGCCGCAGATCGACGCTGCCAGTCACGGAGAGAACATCGCCCGCCATTCCCCGCCACCTCAACGTCTTTGACCCTCCCACGACCTTCCCCAACCGGAGTAGAGCCCAACACTGCCCACATCAGCCGGTTCTCCACACCCCATTGCCGATAGCCTTGTTTTGTCATTTTTGACGAGCCACGGCCTCCGTTGACCTCGTTGACATCGTAGGTGCGTCAGGCTCACCGAGCCGGTGCCAACAGTACCCCATACCACCACCTTCCTGCTGATAGCCACCGCCAGCAATAGTCGCCGTAAAACCGTTAGAAGGTTGCCGGAAAAACACCGAAAACCACCAAAAACTGGATTCGATGGATTTTGCCATCCAGTCAAATCCGATCAAACTTCGAACATCGTCGAGGGCTGAATTCGAGCTTCGAGACATGCTATGAAACCCTAGCCATTGCCGATTACTGACGACATGAGGTATAATTTCCTCTGATTTAATTACTTAAAGGTGAAATTTATGAGCACAACATGCTAAGATAGATGAATTGATGTGCTAGATATTTTTATTGAAAGGAACTAATTAGGTAAACTAAGTAATTATCGTAATCTAATGCAACGTACGGTAGGAAAATTTATGTGTAATTGATGTATGATGTGGTGCGTGTATGCTATAGGATGTTTGATGCATCATTTAGTTAGCAAGTGTTAGTTTTTAGTTTGATGTGTAGGTATGGAGTGGGAGCTCGCCGCCTAGGCGCGTGGACACGATTGGAGCTTCAACAGGTCTGTTTAGAACTAGCTCTCAATTTATTCTCCCATTCTATCATGTTTTGCTTATAACAGGAAAGAGGACGTGTTGAGTGGTGGATTTATCATATCCCACTCCACACGAGCCATTTAGTCAATCGTATTTCCAAATTAATAGCCCTTGAGAATGAGATCCCTCGAGTATGTTTTTGAAACTCAAATTCAGATCACGATGCCTTCGGGCCTATTTTACTAAATTCCCTACCTAGGCCTATGTATATGTAGTTTTTGTGTTTTCAGTGAGATATGTGATGAGGGAAATTGATGGCCACGTCTTGAGATAAGGCATGTGTTTGTTAAAGCGGGCACTGGAACTAGTGAGCGTCCACTCCATTTCCAAGGGATCCTAATAACTCCACCTTTGAGTTCCTCAAACCCGGAGAAGTGTAGAGGTTTACGGGTACTACTATGTAGTGCATGCTAGACTTGTGGTTTCAAAGGGTACTGAAGGCTCATGCCTGAAAGTACTCAACCTCTGTACTCAGGGTCAGGAGTAATACAGAGGATATAGAGGGTTGAGAGGAAAGAAAGGAAAGAGAATGATTTTCCCACATAAAGGGATAGTTTAAATGGCCAAGGAAAGAGAATGATATGGAAAAGGGATGCCGCCGCCCGAGGTCAACGACTCCCATTACTGCCCTTGTGATATGGAAAAGGGATGCTTTTGTATTTCAGATTGATATTAGTTATTTTTGGATCAGTAACACTCGTTACTGATGTCTTTTTATTATATATGTATGTGAGAATCTCGAGAAATGAGCACCGTCAGGACTGCTGAGGAACAGCAATGAAATTGCGCACACATGCACTTGCCGATTGTGATTGGTGATGTATTGAATTGTGGGGATAATGAATTTGAATGATATTTTGTAAACTGCTAAATATATTTTGTATGTGAATGCAAATAGAAAGTGGAAAATGAACAAGGTGAGCTACGGAGCAAAGATAACTAAAATGTGAAAATCATGTGTTTGGACAATATTTTCAATTTCATTATTACTATAAATATATACTGTTTATTGTTGATAAGGTAGCCTCTAATGCACATTTAGGGAGATTCTCTCTGTTTCATTTTCAAAATAGATATTTTAAAATTTTCATTTGTTTGCTTTGTTTGTTTATTTATTTACACATCATGGCATGCATGTAGGACCACGTTAGAACCCAAACATCTCATCCATATTTTACATTTGGCATCACTATCTTAAGACGCCGAAGGTAGATCCGGGTTGGCTTAACCAAATCAAGTAGATTAGTGAATAGTTCGATTGCCGATAACATTTCTAGGTTGGTTCATGGGTGAACCGAAACGGGGTGTTACAGCAAACCCGGTAGCATCCCTTACTGACTGTTCTACTGCTATTAATGCCTCTCTCAGTATTTTCTCATTTCATTTGCCAGTCCCTCAGGACTACTAGTATGTCCTAAGCCATCTCCTTTCCTCCATAATTGAGACACGTCGAATCTGGCTTGCTCGTGAAGCAATTTGAACAGTCACGAGTCCCGAGTGGATCAACTCTCCGTATCTCAAGATAGAAGACACTGATTGCTATGCATGGATGAATGCATAGAATCCTATCATGCTAGTACGTGGTTGACATGATAACTAGTTTACAAAATAAAATAATTACGATAAAATTGATAGAAAGTTTGAAAATAAAACGGACAGAATCTTCCCTAAAAGTACAATTAGGGGCCAGCCTTTCAAATCATCATGTATAAATATATAAAACCATCAGCATCTATTACACAATATTTTTCAAGTAAACATTTAATTTGACCACATCAAAATATCCTACATTTTTGGGTCATGACCCACCTTCTGTTTGTTCATCTTCACCTTTATCATGCAATATTTACACTAACAAATATATTCTAGATCATGTTGTCATTATGCATTTTTATATACCAAAATCTTCATCATAAGTATTTCATTTTTTTCATAATAACATAACAAAACAATTAAAATAGTCAAAATAAACACTTAACTCGTCCTGTGGGCAGTAAAACAAACATACAATAGAAAAGAGTAAAACAGGCAAGTCCTAAACGGACCTGGTAGAAGCTCCAAGCATGTCATCGCGCCTAGGTGGCGAGCTCCTACTCCATACCTACACATCAAAACTAAATACTAACGCCCGCTAACTAAATGATGCATCAAACTCAATAACATCACAATAACAATGCAAGCATCCATCAACATAACAATCAGAAAATCATAAAAATAATTAATCCTAGGTCATCCTATTCATACTAATTTTATTACGTGTTTGTAACTTATGTCGTGGTCACTTATCATGCTCTGACCTGATCTACTTCATTAGATCACTTACATTCAAGCACTATTCATCAAGTCATGTCTCTTATCACTTCATTCGTAATTAAGCATTTATCACATCAATAATTAGTCCTAGCATGCTGTGCTAACAATAATCAATTTCAATAATCAAATCGGAGCTAATTATACCTCGCATTGTCGGCCATCGACGACGACTAGGGTTTCGTTGCGCGTCTCGAACCTCGAATTCGGTGCTCACCGGCATCCGAAGTTCAATCGAGTCCAACTGGGTGAGCTCCGCGGAAGATCCGGTGAATTCCAGCGAATTCCAGAAATTCCGGTTTTTCGGCTCGGCGTTTCCGGCAAGAGTTGTCAGAGGTGATTCCTGGCCGGATAGTGATCGTGTTGGGTACCATTGGAACCGGCTCGGTGAGCCCGACTCATCTACGAGGTCGACGTGGCCAACGGAGGTGGCGGCTCACCGGAAAATGCATGAAACAAAGTCGGCGGTGATGGTGGCTAGTTCCACCCGGCCACGGCGGCGATGGCCTATGTTCCGGTTGGGGAAGGTCGCTGGAAGGCTGAGGGTGCTGAGGCGATCGACCGATCGCGGCGGCACTGGTCGCCGGCGGCGGAATTGGCGACGGAAGCTCAACGTGGGCGAGGTGTCGCGGCGGTCCGAAGGGGGCTAGACCTGGTCGGGGCAACACGACAACATCGTCGCGGGGCTAGGCGGTGACTATCGGCTGGCCGGGCGGGCAACCCGCACAAGGGCAGCATCGGGCGAGGGTTTGGGGAAGAAAAGAAGGGTGCGGGGGTGTGTGGTGGCAAATTCGTAAATATTACTTGACTCGTCTCCGACTCGAGTCAAAAATAATATTTAAGTCGAAAAAAATTCCAAAAAATTATGGGAAAAATCCTATAAAATCAAACAGCACCAAAAAATCATAATAATATACTCTAGAACTATCAACCCACCCAAAATGCCCGTAACGCAACCTAACGCGGGTAACGGCTTAAAACTAATTCTATGATCCATTATATATCATAATAAAAACAATGAACTACATACTCTCATATATTCTGATAACTCATTCTTTTCTGCTATGTTCATAACGTTATCATCATATACTTAGGTACACATGACCCTCATGGCTCATACTCGAGACCGGCATCGGCTCAGTACACGTGTTCTGAAACTGACTCGACTCGAAAATAACGGTCGAACCGACCGGTTCTGAATATAAAACCCTGACTCGAATCGTGGGTTTTACAATCTTCCCTCCTTATAAAAATTTCGTCCTCAAAATTTTAACTCAAGGAGGTTCTGCTGAACTACTACCTGGAAGCTAGATACACACCAGTTGTATCCTCTACTCTTCGATAGTCATGTAAATCCTCACTGTAGCTGCGCCGTTATGGCGGGTTCTGCTTATAATCCTGTCAATATCATCATTCTGTTTCTAAGCTATCTGTGCCTGTTCTGACATGACCATCATCCTTCTCTTCTATTCTGATCCCTACTGCTAACTCGACGGAAAAACCCTAGGTCACCCCTAAGGGCCTATTGGGTTGGTCAAGCAAATACTCTAGAGTACCGCAAGGTGCTAATGCTGAGCTATATCTAGGAAGACTAAGTCGAGGGCAAGGCCTACCTGCTAACATCTACCCATGTCCCTCTGATCCTCATCTGTGAAAAGTCACCTACATGTACCCTCAGGAAACTACATTCCTAGGTTCTACAACCATCCTAAGGTGTGCTATGAGTCTCCTACTAGGTACGAGTGTATAGGTTAATGAGCTGCTCGGCTCACTATCGCCAGTCTAGATCCAACTCTCAGGTGTCCCTGTATAAGGAACTGGACCGCTCACGTGGGTCCTAGTTGACTCGGTCCTCAATCCAGTATCTCACTCTGTTCTATAAGAGAACAAGGATAGCTGCTATGACTCTACTGCATACTATGGCTCAGGTGACTATCTACACAGCCACTAACTACTACTGAAGGGAGGCGAGAACACCTGTACATACACAGCGTGTCTCAAGGAGTATGATGACATACTCTACATGGGGCTGGAGAATCCGCATCTGGTCTGTGACGTACTCTGGTCAATGTATACTCATCTCAATAATCTGGACAACTGATAGTAGAACTAATACATACAAAGGGGTGAGTGGAAATCCTCAAGTAAAAACTCCACTCCATCTGACATCTCTGGGTTATAGGAAGGGAGGCTGAATCTCGTGGAAATCTAGTCACACTACTCAAGAACTCTCAATAGTGACATCTCATCCTCACATGTGGTATCTGACGCTAGGTAAACAGGGAATCCATTAGGCCAAGAAAACCTTGCTACATAGGTATGTCACTCTGATCTATGGTAAGGTTAGGGTGTCATGCAAATGGCAAGGGGATAAAATCCCTATGTAGCATACTAGGTGGCCAAAATATCGGTAGGTCTATGGACTTGTCTCTAAGATCACCACAATTTACTATGCCACAGGTGATCAGTCTGTGGAACAGTCAATCAATGACGAATCTCAGAAACGGCTCCTAAGTGGCTCTAGTTCAATCAGCTAACAGTAGGCACATGTTTCTCGATACTGTACTAGTCACGCACTTCTAAACGGGTGGGGTTCAAACGACCCAAAGAACCACTGTCTCCCCTCAAGTCTACGGGAACTCATAATGAGGTTCGACACGTGTCTCGTCCGCTCTTCAGTGGTGTGTGACCTGCCGTCCCGTACCAATTTGTAGTACTAATCTTGACTCACATGACTACTACCGCTGTGGTAGACTCTCAAGCAAAGCTATCAATGAAGATGAGCATACACTGGTATCGCTCTCTAGTCAGCATGGCCTGGGGTGAAATCCTCATCGAAAGATCGGTCTGCAACATCTACCTGCACTGTAAACCCTAATCAGTACCATAAAAGTACCTCTATACTCAGGGCAAGGCTCAATCCTATGTCTCAAGGTGAGAACCTAATCGTGCTGGCAAAACACAAGGGAATTACTGTCCTTCTGAAAAACCCTTCCTCACTAACCCTCTATCTATGCCCAATACTAGTATACGTCAAACTCCTATCGCCTAGTGGCCCATCGCCAAATGGGTTAAACTACACACGTGATCATCTACTAACAATCTGATCATTGCATGCTAGTTGTGGCCCATGGATGTACTATCATGTAATCTGCACAATCTGATCATTGTGACCATCCCATCTGGAGGTCATGTTGTCATGGTTTCTGACTCTGTCCATGCACATCCTTACAAGACTGTCACTACAATGTCTAATGGGGTCATCTTGCAATATACATCTGACCCAAAGGTGTCAGGTCAAGACAATGATTGCAAGAGAGCTGTATAGTCAAATCCTATGCTATCTCATCCAAATAACTTCACTTTTCCTAACTCTTCTCTGTTCTGCTAATTTCCATTGTAGCTATATCTTGTTCCTCAAATTCTGGTCCTACTAAGATCTAACTAATTTAATCGGTCGGCGGATGAGCAATAAACTGACGGCGGTAGTGCATCTTCGGTAGGTGGTAGTGCATCTCGGACGGCGGTTGTGCACCTCGGCGGTGGTTGTGTGACTCGGTCGGCGGTCGTGCAACTCGGTCGGCGGTTGTGCAACTCGGTCGACGGCTGTGCAACTCGATCGGCGGTTGTGCACTCGGTCGGCGGTTGTGCAACTCTATCGGCAATAGTGCTACCTAAGCGCTAAAAAATCTGATCTTGGTCATATGCATCTTAAATCCACTATTTTCTCTGACATGTCTTCCTCCATTTATATGTCTCCCTAGACGTGGTTGCTAACAACTCTGCTTAGGTTGTCCAATCATGCGTGTCTGATCCGGAAGGGTTTGGATGATGGTGCTAACACATATGATGGTAAACCTATGCCAAACCCACTCAAATCTCCTACAATCTGAGTGGCTGCTTTCATCAGTGTTGACTGGCCCTCAAACGGCAATCACTGGTCTGGTTATCTCTGGTGGAATCCTATTAATTATCTGATCTCGTAAGCAATAGTGGTCCTAATCTTTTTCTTATCATATCGAAACCTATGTCTGGCAAAGTGAAGCTAAAACTACCGCCCGTAGGTCATAAACTAGTGGAAGAGGAGGATGCGGTGAAGTGCTTATTAGACTATCGATCCCCCTCGCTACTCATCATCATTCATCACTATCTTCTAGAAGTGGTCCATCTCAAGTCGTCTGCACAACTCTCATCATATACACTATGTCCCATGGAAACAGGACTAACGTGGTGACATGCAAGACATGAACACCTGGTCAATCATCTGATTTACTTATGCAATAGACAGAACTAGTGGGTCTCTAAGCCCATCATGACAATCCTGTCAGATTCTTGCTCACATCTGCTGACATCCAAATCTGGTATAAGATGAGATCTTATACCCATTCTACCTATGCTAGCACTACAACATTCTTTACTCACATCTAACCGACAAACAGTCTGATATCACGAGAACAATTCATAGAAATGACCTGCCAACTCAACTAAGGTCAATTCCACATACTTCTGATCAAGCCCTGAATACACTATTATCTATAACTATGAAGAAAAATCTGCATGTAAAGAAAATAAACAGAAACATACCTGCCAGCTGGACTCGGAGCAGTCTTTGCACACACATCACCTATAAAAGTATCTTACATCTTAATCGGCCGAGAGTGGCTCTGATACCAATTCTGTAACACCCCAAATCCGGTTCACACTCGTGAACCAAACCGGCATGTTACAGGCCCCGGTTAGGTCGGCTAACCCGAACCTAACTCATGCGGATCCAATCTCAGCGTCTTAAGATGAAGATCCAACTTGCTATATGTATGTATGAATGCATAAAACCCTAACAGGATACTACATGGATGACATGCAACTAATTTTCACACCAACACAATTACAATCAAAATTAGTAAAAATTCTAAAACGAAAGGGACAGAATATCCCCTAAAAATGCAATTAGGGGCCACCCTTTCAAAATTATATATTCAAACATATATACGCATAGCAACAATAGCATTCACACAGACTTCTAATCTACTATATTCATCATTCTCTGAACTTTGGGTCCTAACCCATCACACTTTTGCTGCGCTACTCTGATCATTTCATTTCATGTCATTGTCATGCCTCAAATATTTAATCATAGCATGTTTATAAAATAACATCATAAACAAAACATTAAACATTCAATCACCCAATGTGAGTGTGCAGAAGACCTTATTGCTCCTCCGTCCTGGCCGGCACATCCATCTCGTGCTTATCACCTACATATATATAGGAAAAAACGTCAGTAACAAGCGTTACTGGTCCGAAAAGAAAATAACTATAACAAACTGGCTATGAGAGAAAACTCTCATATGAAAGAAAACAACATATACTCCACGTGAACACTCTGAAGGGCACTATAGAGGAGCCACTGGGCTGCAGACCCGGTAGCATCCCGAACTTACTGATCTGCTACTGGTACTGTGCCGCTCTCGGCACTTCTTTTTCAGTACTTCTCATGAAACTTTATCCTAAGCCCTCTCCTTACCTCCATATTTCTCCTGGCCTTGAGCATGAAGGCCGAGTACTCTCAGGCAGTTGCCTTTAGTACCCTTTGAACCACAAGTCCGGACATGCGCTGTACTAAACAGTACCCGTAAACCTCCGCGTTCTCCGGGTGTGAGGAACTCAAATACGGAGTTGTCAGGATCCCTCGGGAATGGAACAGTCTGCTGGCACTAATCCAGAGCCCGCTTTGACTGTCACGGCATCCTCTGCATGGTACGTGCAGTCGATTTCTCCATATCTCGTCTCACAGAAACACGAAAACTATATATATATATATAGGCTTGGGTAGGGAGTTATATAATAGGCCCGAAGGCAACTTGTGGTGGATCTTGTTTTCGAAATCAACCTCGAGGGATCTCATCCTAGGGGTTATTAATCCAGAAACTATTCAGTTGAATGGCCCGAGTTAAGTGGGATTCGATAAAGCGCCACTTAACTCGTCCTGTAGGCATTAAAACAAACATACAATAGAAAAGCGTAAAACAGACAAGTCCTACATCATAAGTATTTCATTTTTTTTCATAATAACATAACAAAACAATTAAAATAGTCAAAATAAACACTTAACTCGTCCTGTGGGCACTAAAACAAACATACAATAGAAAAGAGTAAAACAGACAAGTCCTAAACGGACCTGGTAGAAGCTCCAAGCGTGTCATTGCGCCTAGGTGGCGAGCTCTTACTCCGTACCTACACATCAAAACTAAATACTTACGCCCGCTAACTAAATGATGCATCAAACTCAATAACATCACAATAACAATGCAAGCATCCATCAACATAACAATCAGAAAATCATAAAAATAATTAATCCTAGCTCATCCTATTCATACTAATTTTATTACGTGTTTGTAACTTATGTCGTAGTCACTTATCATTCTTTGACCTGATCTACTTCATTAGATCACTTACAGTCAAGCACTATTCATCAAGTCATGTCTCTTATCACTTCATTCGTAATTAAGCATTAATCACATCAATAATTAGTCCTAGCATGCTGTGCTAACAATAATCAATTTCAATAATCAAATCGGAGCTAATTATACCTCGTGTCGTCGGCCATTGACGACGACTATGGTTTCGTTGCGCATCTCGAACCTCGAATTCGGCGCTCACCAGCATCCAAAGTTTGATCGAGTCCAACTGGGTGAGCTCCAAGGAAGATCCGGTGAATTCCAACGAATTCCAGAAATTCCGGTTTTCTGGCGGGTTCCGGCGGTTTTCCGGCAGCTTCCGGCGGTTTTCCGGCAAGAGTTGCCGGAGGTGATTCCTGGCCGGATAGTGGTCGTGTTGGGTACCATTGGAACCGGCTCGGTGAGCCCGACTCAACTACGAGGTCGACGCGGCCAACGGAGGTGGCGGCTCGCCGGAAAATGCATAAAATAGAGTAGGCGGTGATGGTGGCTAGATCCGGCCGGGGACGGCGGCGATGGCCTCCATTCCGGTCGGGGAAGGTCAATGGAAGGCTGAGGGTACTAAGGCTACTGACCGATCGCGGCGGCGTTGGTCGCCGGCGGCAGAATCGGCGACGGAAGCGCAACGCGGGCGCGGCGTCGTGGCGGTCTGATGGGGGCCGGACCTGGTCGGGGCAGCACAGCAACATCGTCGCCGGCGGCTAGGCGGCGCCGGCAGCGGTGGAGGGTTTGGAGAAGAAAAGAAGCGCGCAGGGGTGTGTGGTGGCAAAGTCGTAAATATTACTTAACTCGTCTCCGACTCGAGTCAAAAATGATATTTAAGTGTAAAAAAATTCCAAAAAATATGGGAAAAATCCTATAAAATCAAACAGCACCAAAAAATCATAATGATATGCTCTAGAACTATCCACCCACCCAAAATGCCCGTAACGCGTCCTAACGCAAGTAACGGCCTAAAACTAATTCTACGATCCATTATATATCATAATAAAAAAATGAACAGCATACTCTCATATATTCTGATAACTCATTCTTTTCTGCTGTATTCATGACGTTATCATCATATACTTGGGTACATATGACCCTCATGGCTCATACATGAGACCGGCATCGGCTCAGTACACGTGTTCTGAAACTGACTCGACTCGACAATAACGATCGAACCGACCGGTTCTGAATATAAAACCCTGACTTGAATCGTGGGTTTTACAATATATTATAAAAACACGTCGTAATAAATGTTACTAGTCCAAAAATATAACTAATATCAAACTGGTTATGAGAGCAAACTCTCATATGAAAGAAAACATTTATATACTTCTCATGAACTCTCTGAAGGGTACTTACTGAAGAGCCGCTGGACTACAGACTCGGTAGCATCCTGAACTGACTATTATACTGCTGCTGATTTTCTCATTTTTCATTTCATTTGCTGGTCCCTCGGGACTACTAGTATATCCTAAGCCCTCAACTTACCTCCATAATTCTCCCGGCCTTGAGCACGAAGACCAAATACTCTTAGGCAATTACCTTTAATACCCTTTGAACCACTAGTCTAGACATGCGCTGCATAGCAGTACTCGTAAACCTCCACACTTCTCCGGGTTTGAGTTCCACCTCCACACTTTTTCAGGTTTGAGGAACTCAAAGGTGGAGTTGTCAGGTTCCCTTCCAGATTCCGCTTTGATAAGCATGTGCCCACTCGCGTAGCATGGTTGTCGAATTTCCATCACTCGTCTCACTGAAAACTTGATGAAACTATACATAGGCATGGGAAGGGAATTATGTAATAGGCCCGAAGGCAACTTGTAGTGGACCTTGTTTTTGAAAACATACTCGAGGGATCTTATCCTCGAGGGTTATTAATCTAAAAGATCGATCAATTAAATGACCAACGTGGAGTGGGATATAATAAATCCACCACTCAACACATCTGCTTACATGTAAAAACAACACATGAAAGAGTATAGAAATAAAACCAGAAGCAAGTCCTAACGGACATGGTAGAAGCTCCAAGCATGTCCACCCGCCTAGGTGGCGAGCTCCTACTCCGTAGCTACACATCAAATCTAGAAGCTAATGCCGACTAACTGAATGATGCATCAAACTCATCATGAATATCATTATCTAACAATAGTCAAACAATCATCAATGTAAAAATATCTCATCCTATTCATCCAAATTTTATTACATTTTTCTAAGTTACATTGCATTTAATTAGCATGCTCAAATTTAATTTACTTAATTAGATCACTTATTATCAACCAAATCATACAAATTATCACTTCATTCACAATCAGACATTTATCACAACAGTTAATCATTCCTAGCATGTTGTGCTAATAAATATCAATTTAAATAATTAAAAAGTCTATACCAAATCGTTAGTCACATGGCGACAGCGACAAAGTTGTGGCTGGCTCGAGTGAGGATTGTGGAGAAGATGGAAGAAAAAAGAAGGAAGTTGAGTGAGAAGGATGATGGTGGCTAATGACAAAAGTGTGGAATATATAGATGTCAGGGTGAGAAAATGAATGGTCGTTTACAAAAATGAATGGTCGTTTAGAAAAATGAATGGTCATCTAAGAAAAATAAATGGTTGTTTAGAAAAACGAATGGTTGTCTAAGTAAAACAAATGGTCTTCTAAGAAAAACGAATGATCATCTCATAAGTAAAACTTAACTCGACTCCGACACAAGACAAAAATAATACTAACTCGTAAAAAATCCCATAAAATATAATATATATCAATGATATGCTCTATAACTAATAACCCACACAAACTGCCAATAATGTGTCCTAATACGTTATTTGGCCTAAAAATAATTCTACGATTTAATTAAAATAAATAAAGAAAAAAATCTAGCATACCCTTGTATATTCTGATAACTCATTCTTCTTCGGCACACATGACACTTATGGTTCATAACACAAGACCAGCCTCGGTTTGGTACACATATTTTAAAATTGACCCGATTGAAAATAACGGTCAAACCGTCCGGTTCAGACTATAAAACCTTGACTCAAATCACATGTTGTATATAGATAATCTCTTATTAAAAAGGAAAGTGAGATATAAAATTCAAAATAATGGCTACGAAAGATTTAGCGAGATAAAAAAATCCAGTTTCTATTGTTAACGCGATTAGGTCTACCAACATAATTGGTCAATTAAAAAATTTCAACTATCTCTCATACCAAAATATTAGGGAGATTTGTTATTTTAACTAGTCCCTGTGTTCTTTGAATAAATCTCTTAATGGTTGAGAGGGTTGCCCAAAAACGGTATATAAGGCATACCCAATATTTAAAAGTGGTTTAATATTTGTCACAAAGACTATAGTAAACCACTTAGACCTTACAAAATTTGGTCTAAATTCGATCTAATTCAAAAAATTCTATCAATTTTATATTGGATTAGTATATTCATGACATACATACATGCATAGATCTAAGAAAAAAATATTTGCATAAATCTTTTAAGAACATATCTTTAAAGAAAGTTACAGATCAAATTGGCAATTAAAATTGTGGAAGAAATATTTATTTTATAATAATAATGACAAAAATAATAAATAAATCATCAATAAAAGAATCAATAAACATAATTTATGATCAACAAATAATCTAATCATGCTTTGTTTTTAAAAACTAGTGCGAAACATCTTGTTCTAGTGGGTCTGATACCAATAATAAAATTAAATATATATGACAAAATATAAATAAGATAAAAACTTATCATACAACAGAATGGATCCATAGACTAGAGTCACTATGCTCATAAGTCAAGACTTGATCCCTAGGAAAAAGTTTGATTTTTATGACTTATCATCGCTCTCATTAGTAACATCGTAACTTCTTTTTTCCCATTTTGACATTGGGGAGGATAGAGTAATAATTATAGACTTTTTAATTATTATATCAAATTAACTGATAGGATAAATATCATGAGATAATATTTAATTAATTTAAGACTAATTCAAGGTTAATCTATTCATTAGTTTGGTGAGTTCACCCTTTATAGTGTCTCCACCAAAAAATACGCCAACAAATTAGATTTCATTTATACATGTGACGATTTTTAATTTATCTAATATTTTTCTTACCTCCTTTTCATTATTCCCATTACCTAAAGGTGTCAAAGAATTAGATTTTTAATGAAGATTCATATGATTCAAAATGACCAAATTTTTATGACTGTGTACTCTCTCTTGTTGACGCAACCCCCCACTTAGATCAGGGTTTGAGACAGGTAACGCACATGGCGTAGTTATATTTATCTAATATATAAAATTTTAATTTAACTCTACCTAGACTGCTAACAATTTCCTCGTGCATCTAGAATCATGAACATTGCTTTCAATTGTACGTCTACATTTTATCTAAGCTTGGTTTATGCATAGATGGACAAATCGGCTGATTCCACATGGAATCGGCTGATTTAAATTAGATCGGGCATGATCCGAATGAAAATTGGCGTCAAATTGGGTAAGGAATCGGTTTTGGGTAAATTACTAAAATACCTTTGGTTTATATTAAATAAATTATTTATGTATGGGTAAAATAAGAATTTAAAGTTTACAATGATAGAAATACCAATTCCTCTCCCTCCGCCACCGCCCCTTCCCTCTAGCCATATGCCTCTGCCACTCCTTCCATCATCGACCTTTGCCACTGCCCTCCTTCGGTTGGTCTGCCACCGCCCATGCGCGTTGTCACGATCCTCATCTTTCAGTCCCCGGAATGCTGCTCCAAATGCTTGAATCCAGAATGCTGCTCCAAACGCTGGAATCTAGAATGCTGCTCCAAATGCTGGAATCCAGAATGCTGCTCCAAATGCTGGAATCCAGAATGCTGCTCAAATGCTGGAATCTAGATATATGCCGGTAGAGCAAGTTTTGCTGCAACTCCCAAAGATAACGAAAAGTTTACTTTTGCTATAGAGGGAGGGACACCCACTTGGACCCCTTCCTACACTAGCAGCTTTTGCTAGCGATCACTGTCAAGCATGAGCATCGACTTCACTTGGCGGTGGTCATCGTTGGTGTTTTGCTTGCCACTTGCACGTGGCCATTTTCTGTTCTTGCCGCTTGCACACGGCCTTGCACTTGCCACCTGCGCGCGGCCCCTTGGAGTCGGCTGCCTGCGTGCAGCCCTTTGTTTGTCTTGCCACCTGCGTGTGGCTTTCCTTGTTTTTCAATACTTGCATTGTAAAGCTTTCTCATAGTGAATTTCCAAAACCTTTCACTTCTAGTGTCATCGAGGGCTAACTCATACGCCCCTTGCACGGGGATCGCTAGGCTGACTTGTGGGTTTAGCGCCACAAGTGCCGCACGCACCGCTTGAAACTTCTTGGTGCGTGACAAGTGGTATCAGAGCCTCGCTGTTGGGATGTCTTCAACTGACGGGGAAACGAGTGGGGCGCTGCCAGCGCCGGCAGCTCGCACCTCAAAGAAGGAGAGGATCGCGAAATTGGAGTCAACAGTTCAAGAGCTCGAGGTGGCATGGACTGAGTTGGCTTCTGCCTCTGGCCTACTACAGAACCGGGTAGAGGAGAATGGCCAGATAGCACAGGACCTAGAGGAGTTGCGTGAAGATGTTCGTGCAACATTGGGCACATTCCGGGATGAGATCCAGGAAATGTCCATGACATTCCGAGACGAGATCAAAGAGTTGTCGAATCAGGTACGTGTGTTATTTCAAACTGTGGGAAATGAGGACCAAGGCTTCGGCCGCGGTCGTGGCCTTATGGCCACAAAACGAAAGATACCTGAGCCGCACGCCTATGGCGGGGCTAGAGATGCAAAAGAGTTGGAAAACTTCCTCTTTGATATGGATCAATACTTCCGGATGGCAAACCCGGATACTGAGGAAGAAAAGGTGGCCACGGCCACGATGTATCTTTCTGGTGACGCCAAGCTTTGGTGGCGGACGAAATATGCCGACATCGAGCAAGGTCGAATCCAGATCGATACGTGGGATGATCTGAAAAGGGAAATGAAGGCACAATTCTACCCCGAGCACGTTGAGTTTAATGCGCGACTACACTTGAGACGTCTCCAGCACACTGGGACGATCAAGGAGTATGTCAAGCAATTCTCTCAACTCATGCTGGATATTAGAGACATGGCTGAAAAAGATAAGCTCTTTTCGTTCATTGTGGGATTGAAACCGTGGGCCCAAACTGAGCTTAATCGCCGGGGTGTGCGTGACCTCGCGACCGCTATCGTTGAAGCGGAACGGTTGACAGATTTCAGCACGCATGATGGGAAGAAATCAGACCATAGCAAAAAGAGTGGTCAACAGACCAACTCACATACTTCCCATGGAAGCAACAACAAGCCCTTCAAGGGCAAGAGTCAGTATACTGAGAAAAGACCCACTCCCAAGGAATCCAGTTCCAAGGGATCAAGTTCCTCGAGTCAGCAACCCAAGCGTGGGTGCTTTTTGTGTGACGGACCACACAAAGCGGCTGATTGTCCAATCAAAGGATCGATCAATGCCATGTTTGCAAAGTGTGCAGAACAGAAGGCGAAAGGAAAAGAGGTCGTCAAAGTTGAGGACGAACCTAGGATGGGTGCCTTGACGTTGCTGAATGCAGTATGCAAACAGACGGCAAGGACCCCTCCCCTCTCAAAAGGCCTTATGTACATCGAAGCGAAGGTCAATGGCGTTCATACCCGGGCTATGGTAGACACGGGTGCCACCCACAATTTCATGTCTGAAGGCGAGGCAATGAAATTGGGCATAAAGATGGTAAAGGACCCAAGCCGCATAAAGGCAGTAAACTCTGAGGCCCGACAAGTTGCCAGGGTGGCAAAGGATGTAAGCATCACCGTCGGAAGGTGGAATGGAAGGACCAACTTCATGGTCATCCCCATGGATGATTTCCGAATTATCTTGGGCATGGAATTCATGCAAGCGGCAAACGTTGTGCCGATGCCTCACCTAAGGGCAGTTTGTCTATTTGGGGAGAGCCCATGCATGGTGCCGGCCCTCCAGAAAGGCAAAGAATCAGTTGGGCTTCTCTCAGCTCTACAAGTGAACAAGGGCATTAAGAATGGCAAAGCCACATTCATTCTTGCCCCGTGTATGGAAGACCAGGCAGCGACTACTTCTCCAATACCACCCATCATTGATTGTGTGCTAAAAGAGTTTGGAGATGTTATGCCAGCTGCGTTGCCTAAGGGACTCCCGCCACAAAGGGGAGTAGATCACAAGATCGAGTTGGTACCGGGTGCCACACCACCCGCAAGAGTGCCATACCGAATGGCCCCTCCAGAATTGGCTGAGCTGCATAGACAGTTAGATGAACTCTTGGATGCTGGGTTCATCCGTCCATCTAGAGCCCCGTTTGGTGCACCGGTGCTCTTTCAGAAGAAACACGATGGGAGCTTAAGGTTATGCGTCGATTACCGAGCTCTTAACAAGCTGACTGTGAGGCACAATTACCCAATCCCACTGATTGCTGACTTGTTCGATCAGCTCTCAAGCACTCGGTACTTTTCAAAGTTGGACTTGAGGTCCGGTTACTACCAAATTCACATTGCTTCGGGAGATGAAGCCAAGACGACTTGTGTAACCCGATACGGGGCCTTTGAATTCTTGGTGATGCCATTCGGCTTGACTAACACCCCAACTACATTCTGCACCTTGATGAACAACATTTTCCATGATTACTTGGAAAAGTTTGTGGTGGTAGTATATCTCGATGATATCGTTGTCTACAGTCGGACTTTGGAAGAACATGCTGAGCACTTGAGAACTATCTTCAAACTGCTCCGCCGAAACCAGCTGTATGTCAAGCTAGAGAAATGTGCCTTTGTAAAAGATGAGATACTTTTCTTAGGGCATTGGGTTGGCGGTGGACAAATCTGCATGGATCAAGGGAAAGTCCGGGCCATTTCGGAATGGCCAACACCTAAGTCAGTCCATGAACTGCGTTCCTTCCTGGGCTTGACCAACTATCATTAAAAGTTCATTGAGGGCTACTCACATAAGGCTGCACCCCTCACTGATTTGACCAAGAGCGGGCTCAAATGGTGTTGGTCTGAGAAGGCACAAGTATCTTTTGATGGGTTGAAGTGCGCTATGATAGAGGAGCCTGTGCTGTAGCTCCCAAACCACACCAAACCCTTTGAAGTTCAAATAGATGCATCAGATCTTGCTATCGGTGGGGTATTGATCCAGGAGGGGCACCCGGTAGCCTATGAGAGTCGAAAACTCAATGAGACTGAACGACACTATACTGTTCAAGAGAAAGAGATGACCGCTGTTATTCACTGCTTGAGGACATGGAGACATTATCTCCTTGGTTCTCAATTTGTGGTCAAGACGGACAACATCGCGAACAGTTACTTTTTGTCTCAGAAGAAGATATCTGCAAAGCAAGCGCGTTGGCAAGATTTCCTGTCAGAATATGACTTTGAACTTGAGCATAAGCCTGTGCGTGCTAACGTGGTAGTTGATGCTTTGAGTCGGAGGGCCAAACTCACTGCATTGAAAGCTCAAGAGGTCGAGCATGTTAGCCAGTGCAAAGGTAACCTGCTAGACCAGATCAGGGAAGAGCTGAATGGGGACTCGTTCGCGCAAACAATGCTTGCTCAAGTGAGGGAGGGCAAAACCCGGAAGTTTTGGCAACAAGACAGACTGCTTTATGTGAAAGGCAACCGAGTGTATGTGCCAAGAGTGAGTAATTTGAGAAAGACGCTTATCAAGGAGTGTCATGACACAACTTGGGCAGGGCATCCTGGTGCGGCACGCACACTTGCTCTGTTAGAAAGGGCATTTTATTGGCCATACATGGATGATGAAGTACAGGAATATGTGAAAACTTGTCTCATTTGCCAGCAAGATAAAGTAGAAAGGGACAAGCCGTTGGGTTTGCTCCAACCATTACCTATACCATCTAGACCGTGGGAAAGTGTCTCCTTGGACTTTATCTCAGCACTACCAACAGTGGGGGAGTATGGGTCTATCTTGGTTATTGTGGACAGATTTTCCAAGTATGGTACTTTCATCCCGGCGCCAAAGCACTATACTGGAACAGAGGCAGCTCGTTTATTCTTCAAAAATGTTATCAAGCTATGGGGCATACCAGGGAGCATTGTGAGTGATAGAGACGGTCGGTTCACCAGGCGCTTTTGGTCAAAACTCTTTAAATTGTTGGGAACAAAGTTAAACTTTTCAACAAGCATGCACCCACAGATAGATGGCCAAATGGAGCGTGTGAATGCCCTTCTTGAAGAATACCTTGGGCACTTTGTAAGTGCCAACCAAAAGAATTGGGTCAATCTGATAGATGTTGCACAATTCTCGTACAACCTTCAAAGGAGTTCATCTACTCAGAAAAGTCCTTCGAGCTAGTAACGGTCGACAACCCACAACACCTGATACGCTTATGGCTGGTTATAGTGGAAACAGCCCACTGCATACACTTGCCAAGGATGGCAATTGAACCTGTATGCAAGAGCCTACTTGGGGAAGGCAAGTGCGACGAAAAGTGGGCAGACCAAGGCAGGGGCGAGCAACTTCCAAGTCGGAGACTTATGTGTGAAACTGAATCCTCACCAACTTATGTTCTTCAGGAAACTACCCAAAGGCCTTGTCCGGAAGTACGAAGGCCCTATGCCTATTATCAAGAAAGTTGGGAACGTATCATACAAAGTTCAGTTACCAGGATGGCTGAAGGCATACCCAGTTTTCCATGCTAGCTGCTTAAAGCCTTATCATGATGATTTGGCTGATGAATCTTGAAATGTTCCAACCAAAGGAGATCCAAAAGTTACCAAGAAAGATAAAATTCTGGAGCATATACTCGCCGACCGAGTGGTCGGACAAGGAGACAGACAAGTACGAGAGTTCTTAGTGAAGTGGGTAGGAGAACCCCATTCTTGGGAACCAAAAGAACTACTGGGGCCTTATGCAGACAAAGTTAGTGCATACCTCGATGCAGAACATTGCCGAGGACGTCGACCACATTGAGTGGGGGAGAATGTCACGATCCTCAGCTTTCAGTCCCCGGAATGCTGCTCCAAATGCTGGAATCCAAAATGCTGCTCCAAATGCTGGAATCTAGAATGCTGCTCCAAATGCTGGAATCCAGGTATATGCCGGTAGAGTGAGTTTTGCTGCAACTCCCAAAGATAAGGAAAAGTTTCTTTTGCTATATAGGGAGGGGAACCCACTTGGACACCTTCCTACACTAGCAGCTTTTGCTAGCGATCACTGTCAAGCGTGAGCGTCGACTTCACTTGGCGGTGGTCATCGTTGGTGTTTTGTTTGCCACTTGCACGTGGCCATTTTCTGTTCTTGCCGCTTGCATGCGGCCTTGCACTTGCCGCCTGTGCGCGGCCCATTGGAGTCGGCTGCCTGTGTGCAACCCTTTGTTTGCCTTGCCACCTGCGTGTGGCTTTCCTTGCTTTTCAATACTTGCATTGTAAAGCTTTGTCATAGTGAATTTCCAAAACCTTTCACTTCTAGTGTCATTGGGGGCTAACTCATACGCCCCTTGCACGGGGATCGCTAGGCTAACTTGTGGGTTTAGCGCCACAAGTGCCGCACACACCGCTTGAAACTACTTGGTGCATGACAGCATGGGACAATCGGGGCTGTCGACAGGGCAGGTTGCCAACGGCACTAGCAGGGGTGAATGAGGGGGATCAGGGGTGGCATTTTTGTAATTAAAAATTAACTCGACTTTGACTCGTGTAAAAAATAATAACTAATTCTAAATAATTTTTAAAAAATCTATAAAATATCATAGAATATAATATATATAATAATATCAAAATAACATAATTATTTAATTTTTATAAATTTATATTATGAATTGTCAAATTATTATATATGACCGTAGACCGATTTGGATTGATCTAACTAAACTGATTTTTGATCAATTTAAACCGATTCAATACGATTATGTAACTCCTTCAAAAATTAATTCGGATTTGGACAATATTTATAACTATAAGTTTACGTGAAGTTCACGTGGGTGCTGATGCGGACTACCGCACATGGGCAAAAAGACCCTATAAAATTTCAACGTTCCCTTGATTTATGAGATTGCCTCTGGGTCTTTCCCATTCCTGTGCATTTTAAATGGAAGGCGCCCAAGCGAGCAGTAAGATACCACCGTGGAACTTGTAATTTTAACCTTGACTAAGTACTTTGACTGCACTGGAGGAAGAACATATAATTAAATGGCCTTCCGAGTGCTAGTTCCTCAATAAAAATTTCTTTTCTCACAAAGCACATGGGATGAAAAGCACCGGAATTTGCCCAAATTCAATCAAAGACAAACTCAGGAACTGTATTACCAAAAAGAAAGCTGCATGATTACCATGCAATTGCAGGTTTTGACTTTTCTGTTCACCTTACAAATTAGAATTTCATGTATTTGTAACAAAGAATTGATACAAAATCTTAACTGCCAAACTATCTCAAAGGTACGATGACTTCAATGCACATAACATACAAAAAATTTTGGCGACGCCGGCAGGCGATGCTCCACTCAGCCTCGCTCCGGGGCGTGGCCAAAGTGCGGCTCTACAACTTAATATACAGATAAATGTATGTATAAATGGCTGCTTGATGTGGTGAATAAAACCACCTTTTTTTTATTTAATGGTTGAAGAAATCATCCCATTCATGAGGTCCTCCATGACCGACCAATGCATGCTTCCAACTGTTACCTTCCTCAACACCCTCCTCAAATGTGCCTTCCTTCATCTCCGTCCTCACTCTTCCCACCCTCTCAATCACCCTTTTCACGGCAATATCGAATGCATCTTCCATCGTCTCCAATCTCGATCTTGGGTCGGCGTATATCACCTTGGGTATCAAGCCTATGACCACCTCCCTCATCGCCCTCACCCTCGCTGGTGGTATTTTAAGCAGAACCTTCTCTATGCTAACATTTCCACCTCTGACATCATTCTCCGGTATGAACACAGAGTAGCTCTTGTAGTCCTTGGGGAAATACCAGGTATACTGCACATATGCCGAGCCCGGATGGAAGAAGACGGGAATGCAACCGGCCAAGATGGAATCGAAGGCAGACCGGCGAGTGTAAGAGTCTCCTTGTGGTTGCAAGCAGAAAACAGAGGATCGGAACGTTTTCATGACTATTTCGGGTTGGAAGCACTTGCTCTTTCGGCCAAGGTCGCATTCTAGCAGCAGAGCTCTCTTGGAAGCTCGGCACTGATCCATGAGCTGGTCTCGGATGGAAGACGAGGAGTTGGGTCGGCGTGCCCCGGTGAAGGTAAACAGCCATGGCCGGTTGCTCTGCCTCACCCTGCTCTGCCATGCATGCACTTGGGCGTCGTTGGAGGGGTGGAAGTACGTCGGGTAGGGGACGGCAACGTCGTTGCCATGCCATGGGCTTGACTCGACGTTGAGCATGGTCATGTTCTTGGCCTCGGGCAAGAGAAGCAACCGGTTTCCCCAATCGGATTCCTTGTCGGTCTGTCTTCTGAAATCGAAGTTGATCCTCCCCCCACCATGAAATGGTCGCGACCACCCATCGCCTTCCACTCCGGCCTCCCAGACACCCACTCGGCGAGCTCCACCGACGCCGCATCCCTCATCGATACGTTGTACCTCCACAGGTATCGGACGAGGTCGAGGCCGGCGAAGAAGGGGACGTAGACGGCCGACGGCACGGACGAGTTGTTCGTCAAGCACTTGTACTGCTTCATGCGGTTGTAGAAGATGACGTCGAGGGCGAATTGGCTGGTGGCGAACCAGCCCTTCTTGCCGAACACCCTCCCCTTGCTCCCGAGCGGTAACCCCATCCCGAGGTTGGTGGTGAACAGGCACATATCCGACCATTTTAGCGAGCGGTTGCACTCCTTAAGCATGTCCGTGTTGAACCTGGTCGGGAGCCGGTGCACGTAGATGTACCGTCCCCGACATGGATCTGCCGGTAAGCGGACCGATCTCGCCGTCTCCTCCAAACCCACTTGAGTTGGCGAAGAATCAACCATTGGCGCCGGCGGTGGAAGGATGGGATATTGATGAATAACAACGTTATAGTTGGCAGTGACATTGACGGGGGTGGTTAGGGAGGACGGGAAGCGGAGGTAGCAGAGGTAGAGGATGAACCAGAAGAGGGCGACAGACGTGGAGACGAGGCAGTGAACGCGGGATCGGATCATCGCCTCCCTGCGCCTAACAATTGTTCATGAAATCGACGATTGTTGACCATATGGGGAGAGGAAGAGGAAGAAGATGATCATATAAATCACAATTGGGAAGTTTTTGCATTACTGAATGTGCATATCAACGTTGTTTTGTATCACTAATTATATTGTTGTACTTGTGTTGGACGTAAGGAATCGATCACTCCCCTTGATCGCATCGTTGATCGCATATTAACGTTTACTTTCTTTTTGTTTTCTGTTATGGAAAATGTGATGTTCTCGAAAGGAGATGAAAGAAGAGGTTGAATCTGAGGCCAGGATTAGAGTTGACCCAACTTGCAAGGTATGCGGTATGCGTTTCGTGATATGTATCGGCATACATCTCGGCCGCGTGGGGATGGGGAGGTAGCGGATGTTCCGGTTCCGACTCGTGTCGGCCTTAGTACGGTGTTTTGGTTGCAATAGAAATAAACATTTTTTTATAAAATCACTCTTTGTTACCATTTTTCTTTTATTATAATTAAAATTAGCAGAACCCGTGAAATTATGTTTAACATAGGAAAGAATTTGGAACCCTCTTTTTTCTAACATGTTATAGAATGATGCCTCTACCACTTTATATTTTGGTAACATTTTACTAAATATTATTTTTATTTGTTATCATTACCACTTTATATTTTGGTAATAATTAGACACAAAATAATGCAACTATTTCCCCTATAAGAATGTGATTATTCATGGTTATAGATTATGTCTAAACAAATTTTTTTACAAATATTCTTTGTGTTTGACTTACAACCGAACAAGGGATAATTATCTTTTTAACTTAAACTTATAAACTAAATCCAACCATTTACATTTCTACCATCGATACCCATAGCTAATCTATCTCACGAATTCTGGTGGCTTAACCCTGCTCACTCGTTAGGGGAATAGCTCGACTCAGTAACACGTTTGAAAAATATTTGATTCTGACTTGTTTCTATTTGAGCCGGATTCTACTTCTACGAAACTCGATTCAATTACACTCATATAAAACTCAAACATAAGATCGTCTCGAATTTTACCTAGTAAACTGCAGATTTCTATATATAAATTTCCACAAACATATATTATACTATACCATTTTATAGAAAGGGTGTCATACATATCGAATCTACTCGACTGCAGAGTTCTATATATAAATTTTCACAAACATATATTATACTATACCATTTTATAAAAAAGGTGTCATAGATTATTGCTATCATGCTATGGAAAATGTAACAAGTTAATACAATCATGCTATGGAAAATGTAACAAGTTAATGCATATTTTCACAACAATACATTTTTGGCCTACAATAATATTAGTTCAGAAATAAATGATCTTTGCTTTACAAAGAAAACGACTTTCATATTCTATATTGATACACATGAAACCATAGAGCTGGCTGAGCCTTCAATTGCATGTTTAGTCATGAATTCAGTGATCTTTGCTTTTCCAAGCAAAAGACTTCTCATATTCCTACATTGATATACATAAAACCTAGAGCTACATGCTTCCTTCAAAAGTAATTGATCTTTACTTCGCCAAAAAAAATAACTTTATTTTCCTAAGCTTAGATTAGTTGTTTTTTTTCTTTTACATTGTAATACCCACTTCTAGCCAAAGAGATTCCAAAATCATTCATACTACATATTTCAAAATGAAACAAAATATAGAATAAAATCAAGAGAAAATTTAGTATCAACAAATACTCTTATGTTGGCTAATGTGAGCCCATGGATTACAAAAATAGTTGCATGATGAAGGTAATTTTTTTAAAGTCACAAAAAATACTACATGAATTGCTAGAATTTTATTTTGTTGATATTTCTTTATCAGTTGTTGGTGATACTAAGCCTTATGAACTATGTCGTGGCACATTAAAACTCCCCACTGAAAATGTAAAATGGAACAACTGATCACGAAATTGATTGAGGACAAGAGGTTAGAATATTAAAAGAACTTTCACCAACGAACGGCACTGCACTTTGTAACTGCAGTGTGTTCGTGGCAGCCGCTGTACAGAAAAATTGCATCTACGGTTGTCATTAAAGAGCAACTTCAAAGTCATTTTTCTTATCCTACCCAAGCCTTTAGGGGTGTAAACAAGCTGAGCCGAGGAAAGATGTTTTTGAATTTGATATAATTATTGATAAGCATGTTTGAGCTTGTTTAAGTATTCGACAAGCCTTTGATTTATTATGGGTCGAGCAGCTTATCCAAAACTCATGGTGTTTAGCTTTGCTCGTGTTCGGCTCACTATGTTTTCAAGTCGAGTGAATGTTTGTGCTTTACTCGTACTCGACTTATACAGTATCAAAATTTTCTTTCCAACACTATATAAGTTCAATGTAACCTTAATAGTATTGATGAGCCGAGTCACGCAAAGTATTTTTTCGAGTTTGAATAAATTGAACTCAAATTTCAAGCCAAGCCGAACCGAATACACCTTAGCTCAAGGTCTGTTCGTTGTTCAACGAATTAACTATTTCAATCCGAGTATTTTTTGTAATACAAATTTAACAAGCACAAGTTCAAATCGAATTGAGTCGAACGTAAAATGCTTGCGAGTAGGTTTGGCTTGTTTACATCCCTATTTGTTGTAAAATCGGGTCTAAAGTTTATATATATATATATTATAGTAGAGATAAGGAGGTATGTAGATAGTTAGTTGAGAAAATCATGTTCATATCTTGGATAAGGATAGGAGGGTTGGGAAGTTGGAGGATTTTGTGGAGATTTTCAACATTGGGGATTTGATGCTCTTTATATATATATATATGTGTGTGTGTGTGTGTGTGTGTGTGTGTGTGTAATTGTTATAATTAATTAATTAGTAAATCATATCTTAGATTATTTATAAGACTATTTATAGCTAAATTAAATTATTTAAAGATAATATCTTTCATTAATCAAGAAAGTAATATGTATATATACAATTATTATCAGTTAAATATTATTAATTATTATTATTGTTATTATTATTATTATTATTCCAAGTTACTAATTAATTAAAGTTAAGTATTTTAATAATTGATCAATTAAGGTTTGTAATATGGGTTATCAAAATTTTGATAGCCTTAAGTGTTAGACTGTAATAACATGTTTAAAATAAATAAAGTTCGAACATTTCGTGAGCAATTAATTGAAAATAAATTTACAAATGTAATCTTTAAATTATGATAACATAAATTATTTTAAATAATTTAATGGAATGAGTTAATAAGTATTTATTTAATTAATAAAGTGGCTGGGAAGTTTGCTTAGAATTTGATTAACAATATGACAGCCAATTGATGTGACCTTAGGAACTTGAATGATTATTATGATTAGTATACAATTATTATCAAATTTTAGTAGTTATTAATCAATTTATCTCGGTTGTGGAGATATAGTTTGATTTGTTGTTGTTTTATAGAGTAGGTAATTGTACATTATTCTTTTCCTATCAAGAAAACTCATTACAAGCATTTAGTTCTTAAGTATTTTAATTGTAATTTAAATTGTTGAAATTAAATAATGATGTGGCATGGATAATTGGCTACCTCATTAATTTTTTAGATAATCTTGATAAATTTAAAGCTTTAATATTTAAAGTGTTGCATTGGTTGTTTTGTCAAGTTTTAGACATGACTTTGCATGCATTCAATTACTATAAAATTATACTTATTTTATCGTATCAAATTAGGATTGTTGGTCGCGGTTGCGAGTTGACTTGCAAATTATCGGGGTCCGTATAACTATTTGAAATGTTGTATATTCCTTTTTGGTAGCCCTGGTCGGCCTGAGCCTAGATTTAACTGCCATGCACTAAGCCCAATTGGGATCAATGAATTGACTCAGTCCAACATGGAGCCGCACCTTTAAAATTATTTGAAAGATAAAATACCTGCCCCGAAAGGGGTGACAGGGTGTAGTGGCATAAGACGACTCGTCATGCACTTGTGATACTGAAAGGGTGAGTCAATGACAAATATTGGTAATTATAGACCGTAGGCCACGTAGCATGTGTGCACATATATAGGGTTGTAGTTGGATGGGGCGGCCACCCCTCCCACCATAATTAGAGCTCAGAATTGGCTCATAATCACTAAAAGACTTAATAAATAATGATGGGGAATATATTGACTTGTTTCATTTAATTATGCAACTTAGTGATTTTATCACTAACGCGATTTTGTGACCGCAAGTGAACAGCTCCAAAATGGATGCTTAAGAGCGTGGTTGGTGGTTCTTTTACCATCCTAGGTTGAAGGAATTTATGAATAAATTAGACTTCCTCTTGATATTATTTGAATTATAAATGTGACTATGGGAAACAGTTTGGAGGCTATGGGACTTTGTGTTCGCGTAGTTAAATTATCCTATGTATTGTTGCATATTATCATTAATATAGCATGGTTTATTTTATGACTAGCAAATTCCTAGAATTATTTGTCACGTTATGATTCCTATGTTTGAATTTTAATTTTACATTCTTTATATTTTTGGGTAACCCCAGGCTAGCTAAGGCGGGTCGTTACAGGTGGTATCAGAGCACGGTTTCCCACTAGCTCACAATTTATGACTCATGTACCTTATTGAAAAGTCTAGTACTTATCTTTTCTCAATGTGTATTATTGTTAATCAATGATTTTTTTGCTAATATACCCAAGTCATAATAAAAAAAACATATTAGTGAACCATAACGAAAAAAATATTTTGACATTTCAGATGGCAGGCACATGTAGGCGATCTACTCAATCAAGTTCGAACACAGAGAAAGTATTGGCCCAGATCCTAATGGACATACAAGGGATGGCGCAGTCTTCAGCAAATAAAACTAACTCTGTTTTTTAGAATATTGTCCAGTGGTTACTAGGAGTGGTAGTTGGAAATGGAGCCTCGAACTCAGCAGAGGGTTCCAGCATAACCCCAAATGATGGTTTGGGGAGTGCCCAAGGGCAGGCTGGTTTAGTGGACTCAGGCGAGTGAGGGGAGCTTTCGAACCCAATGCCACAGTAGTTCGACAAGTGTTGCCACCAGTTGTTGAAGATAGTGATCTCTATACCGTGGAAAAGTTTAGGAAGAATGGAGCTGAAGTGTTTGCTACAGGGATTGATCTGATGAAGGCTAAGAGCTGGATAGACATCACAGAAAAAGCTTTTAGGGCTTTGTTTGTGCCCCATTGCCATCAAGTGAGATTGGCAATGTGCATGCTTCAGGAGGAAGCATCTTACTGGTGGAAATCTATGGAGAAAACCACATTTCATAGACGTGAGATCTCTTCCATCACGTGGGAGGAATTTGTGGTAGCTTTCAATGGACAGTATTTTCTGGAGCCCGTTGTCCAAAAGAAAGCTCTAGTGTTCGCCAACCTGGTCAAGGTGGAGGATTCAGCCCGGGAGTATGCTAAGAAGTTTTTACAGTTGGAGCATTTTGCACCTACAATTCTGGCAACCGAAAAGGCTGGAGTTGACAAATTCTTTTGAGGATTGAAGCCAGAATTGGGGAATAAGATTGCTATAGCGCCAAGGAGTATGATAACAAAGGTGATTGACTCAGCCACTACTCAAGAGTTGGTGTTTAAGTACGATCATAAATAGAAGTAGGGGAAGGTTACTTCATAGCACAAGAATGGCCACCCTCTCAGTAACCAAAACAGGCCAGCAGGACACCAGCAGTAGAGCCACCTGGGTAACATAGAGGGGAACCTTAAAAGGAAGCGTGAGGATACCCCGATGAGACGATGCCCTAATTGCAACAAGATGCATTCCAGGAGATGCTGGGAGCCAGTAGGTGCTACAATTACTGGAGGATGGGACACTTGCAGATGGAGTGTCGTCAGCCTCCAAAGCAACAACAGGGGCAGCTTGAGAAGGGTAAGGCACCATGTAACACCCCAAATCTAGTTCACACTCGTGAACCGAACCGGCATGTTATAGGCCCCGGTTAGGTCAGCTAACCCGAACCTAACTCATGCGGATCTAATCTCGGCATCTTAAGGTGTAGATACGACTTGTCATGCATGGATAAATGCATAAAACCCTAACATGATACTACATGGATGACGTGCAACCTAAATTTTACATCATTACAATTACGATAAAAATTCTAAAATAAAACAGACAGGGTCTCCCCTAAATGTGCAATTATAGACCCACCCTGTCAGAATAATATATATATATATACACATGCATCCATGATTTCATTCACACAAAATCTAACATATTATGAATTCATTCTGAAGCTGGGGTTTCAACCCACCATGCTTCCGCTACGCATCTCTGATCATGTTCATATTCTATCATGTCTCATGCATTTGAACATGTCATTCACAATACAATAACATAACAACACAATATTAAACATTCAGAAATCTAACATGTGTGTGTGTACAAGACCTCATTGCTCCTCCGTCCAAGCTAGCTCCTCCAACTCGTGATTATTACCTACATATAGTATAAAAACACGTCAGTAACAAGTGTTACTGGTCCGAAAAATAAAATAACTATAACAAGCTGGCTATGAGAGCAAACTCTCATATAAAAGCAAACAACATATACTCCACGTGAACACTCTGAAGGGCACTACTGAGGAGCCACTGGGCTGCAGACCCGGTAGCATCCCGAACTTACTGATCTACTGTTGGTACTATGCCGCTCTAGGCACTTCTTTTTCAGTACTTCTCGTAAAACTATATCCTAAGCCCTCTCCTTACCTCCATATTTCTCCTGACCTTGAGCACGAAGGCCGAGTACTCTCAGGCAGTCACCTTTAGTACCTTTTGAACCACAAGTCCGGACATGCGCTGTACTAAACAGTACCCGTAAACCTCCACGTTCTCCGGGTGTGAGGAACTCAAACGCAGAGTTGTCAGGATCCCTCGGGAATGGAACAGTCCACTGGCACTAATCCAGAGCCCGCTTTGACTGTCACGACATCCTCTTCATGGTATGTGCAGTCGATTTCTCCATCTCTCGTCTTACAGAAACACAAAAACTATATATATATAGGCTTGGGTAGGGAGTTATATAATAGGCCCGAAGGCAACTTTTGGTGGATCTTATTTCGAAATCAACCTCGAGGGATCTCATCCTCGAGGGGTTATTAATCCGGAAAATGTTCGGTTAAATGGCCCTAGTTAAGTGGGATTCGATAAAACGCCACTTAACCCGTCTTGCAGACAATAAATCAAACATACAATAGAAAGACGTAAAACAGAGTCGAGTCTTAAACGGACCTGGTAGAAACTCCAAGCGTGTCATCGTGCCTAAGCGGCGAGCTCCTACTCCGTACCTACACATCAAAACTAAATACTAACGCCCACTAACTACATGATGCATCAAAATCAATGAATCACACACAACACCATCATCATCCATCACAATGACCAATCAAATAATCATAAAAGTAAATAATCCTAACTCGTCCTATTCATACCAATTTTACTGTGTTTTTCTAAGTTACGTGGTGGTCACTTATCATGCTCGAACTAGATCTACCTCGTTAAATCACATACTATTCATTCTTAATTAATTACATCATGCAATCATCATTTCATTCATAATTAAGCATTAATCACATCAATAAACTAGCCCTAGCATGTTGTGCTAACAATCATCAAGTTTAAATTATAAATTTAGAGGTAATTATACCTCACGTAGTCGGCAATCGGCGACGGCTAGGGTTCCGTCGCGTGTCTCGGAGCTCGAATTCGGCACTCATCAGTGTCCGAAGCTCGATCGGCTCAACTGGGTGAGCCCTGTGGAAGATCCGGTGAATTCCGGCAAATTCCAGAAATTCCGGTTTTCCGGTAGCTGCTGGTGGTTTTCCGGCGGCTTCAGGTGGTTTTCCGGCGACAATTGCCGGCAGCGTCTGTTGGCCGGAAAGTGGTCGTGTTGGGTACCCTTGGAACCGGCTCGGCGAGCCCGACTCATCTATGAGGTCGACGCGACCAACGAGAGTGGCGGCTCACCGGAAAATGCATAAAACAAAGCCGGCGGCGATGGGTGGCTAGATCCGGCCGGCCAGGGTGGCGATGGCCTCTTCTCCGGTCGGGGAAGGTAGCTGGAGGGTAAAGGACGTCGAGTCGAGCACCTGATTGTGGTGGCAACAGTCTGCGGCGGCACGATTGGTTATGCAAGCACTGCATCACTGCGGCAATTCCTCGCGTTGTGGCGGCCAGCTCGTGGCCGGACCTAGTCGGGGCGGGAGGGCGACGCCGTGGCCGGGCTGGGCGGCGTCGATCGGCGGCCAGGCGACGTTGGCCGTGGCGGCGGTGGCGCGTGAACAAGGGTGGCACGGCGGCTAGGGTTTGGGCGTGGGGGAGAAAGGTCGGGGGTGGAGAAGAAATGGTTGGGTGGCAAACTTGTAATTAAGACTTGACTCGTCTCCGGCTCGAGTCAAGTATAATAACTACGTCGTATTAAATCCTAAATAAAATTCATAAAAATTGGGAAAAATCCCATAAAATCAAACAACACCAAAAAAATCATAATGATATGCTCTAGAACTATCAACCCACCCAAAATGCCCGTAACGCGTCCTAACGCGGTAAACGAGCCTAAAACTAATTCTCTGATCCATTATATATCATAATAAAAAAATGAACTGCATACTCTCATATATTCTGATAACTCATCCTTTTCTGCTGTGTTCATGACGTTATCATCATATACTTGGGTACACATGACCCTCATGGCTCATACACGAGACGAGCGTCGGCTCAATACACGTGTATAGAAACTGACTCGACTCAAAAAATAATGGTCGACCTGACCAGTTTTGAATATAAAACCCTAACTCGAATCGTGGGTTTTACAATGTCCCCTCCTCATAAAAATTACGTCCTCGAAATTTCAACTCAAGGAGGTTCTACTAAAACTAGTTCCTGGAAGTTGGATACACATTAGTTGTATCCTCTACCCTCTTCGATAGCCATGTTCATCCTCACTGTAGTTGCGCTGTCATGGCGGGTTCTGCTTGTGATGCTGTCAATATCCACATTTTGTTTCTAAGTCATCTGTGCATGTTCTGACATGACCCTCATCCTTCTCTTCTAATCTGATCCCTACTGCTAACTCGGCGGAAAACGTAGATCACCCCTAAGGGCCTACTGGGTTGGTCAAGCAAATACTCTAGAGTATCGCAAAGTTCTAATTTGGGCTATGTCTGGAAAACTACACCGAGGGTAAGACCTACCTGCTAGCATCTACCAATGTCCCTCTAATCCTCATCTGTGAACAGTCACCTACATGTACTTGCAGGAACTCTACTCTAGGTCCTACAGTCACCTCAAGGCCTGCTATGAGTCTCCTGCTGAGTACGGTGGATACCCTAATGAGCTGCACGACTCAGTGTCGCCAGTCTAGGTCCAACTCTCAGGTGTCCCTATACAAGGAACTGGACTGCTCACTTGGTCCTAGTTGACTCGGTCCTAAGTCATGTATCTCACTCTGTTCTATAAGAGAACAAGGATAGCTGCTATAACTCTAATGTATACTATGACTCTGGTGGCTATCTATGTAACCACTAAGTAGAACTCTGTGATGGGATGGTCACGAGAACACCTGTACATGCACAGCGTGTCTCAAGGAGTATGATAACATACTTTGCATAGGGCTGTAGCATCTGCATCTGGTCTGTGGGACGTGCTCTGATCAATGTATATTCATCTCAATCATCTGGGTAAACTGATAGTAAAACTGATACAAAAGGGTGAGTGGAAATTCTCAAGTGAAAACTTCACTTTGTCTGATATTTCTGGGTTATAAGAAGGGAGGCTGAATCTCGTGGAAATCTAGTCTCACTACTCAAGAGCTCTCAATAGGGGGCATCTCATCCTCACATGTGGTAACTGATGCAAGGTAAACAGGGAATCCTGGGACCTGTGGGTTATAGGCCCACACGCTTCTACTGCACAACTCTTATCTATGGTAAGGTTAAGGTCTCATGCAAATAGTAAGGGAGATAAAATCCCTATGTAACATATTGGGTGGCCAAAATATTGGTAGGTCTATGGACTTGTCTCTAAGATTACCATGATTTACTATGCCACAGGTGATCAGTTTGTGAAATAGTCAATCAATGACAAATCTCAGAAATGGCTCCTAAGTGGCTCTAGTTTAATTAGCTAACAGTAGGCACATGTTTCTTGACACTGTACTAGTCACGCACTTCTAAACGGGCGGGGTTCAAATGACCCAAAGAACCACTGTCTCTCCTCAAGTCTACGGGGACTCATAATGAGGTTCGACACGTGTCTCGTCCGCTCTTCAGTGGTGTGTGACCTGCCGTCCTGTACCGATTTGTAGTACTAATCTTGACTCATATGACTACTACCGTTGTAGTAGACTCTCAAGCAAGGCTATCAACCAAGATGAGCATACACTGGTATCATTCCATCTGGTCTGCATGGTCTGTTCTGTCTGAAGTCACTATTTACATTGTTCTCAAGCTGGGGTGAGGTCCGTCATCGTAAGATCGGTCTGTACCATGAAGGTGTTTCTATACTCAAGGTATCGCTCAACCCTATGTGTCAAGGTAAGGACCTAATCGTGCTGGCAAAACACAAGGGAATCACTATCTCTCTAGAAAACACTCTCACTGAACCCTCTATCTATGCCCCATACTAAGTCAACCTCCTATCGCTGGCTGGCTAATAGCTAAACGGGTTAAACTACGCATGT
>JAURVB010013302.1:0-70000 GCA_033002965.1 Piper betle | reverse complement strand
CAGTGCTTACTTAAGGGAGATGTGTCGTACATATTAGCATAACACGTCTGTTGAATTGATAAAACTGGTGCACTTTAGTACATGAAGATAACTAAATACTAGTACCTAGGCACATGCATTATATAAATCATATGACATGTTGATTTAACATAGCATAAAAGGATTAAATATCTGAGTAATCACATAAAACAAAGGATCACAAAATTCCCCAAATAACCACTAAACACGGACCATGGACTTGTTGACGAGGTCTAGGTCTCAACTACCTGAACTGCTACTTGTGGTGCTATTTTATTGCATCACACAATTGCATGCTTCATACAAATAGTAAAGTGATGAGTGAGATCATTCCCACGAAGATTTGATATTTTTGTACAATTGTTGATACAAAGATTTATTATCCTTAGAAAACTATTTGCAAGGAGTATGCAACTCTAGTTGATTCAAAAGGAGCAACGACGTGAAGCTTGTGCAACTAATCTAATTCAGAAAATAGTTCAAGGGCATGGAGATATGAAACAACAATTAAAGTTAACAAAGGTCCTCTTAATAAAAAATGGACTTGGGATGTATAATTTCACCTAGTTAATAAATAACATGGCTTGTCATGTTTATCAAGTTATACATGCTTGGAATTGATATCCGGGAAATGAGTTTAATTGTAAAGGGCTTAATTTACATATTACAATCAACTATCATGGTCTCATTCTACATTCATGTATAAACAAGACCACGTTGATGCATTTTGAACTACTCCCTTATATGGATATTATGACTTTGTGTATTCCTACAATCAGAATCATAAACTATTTCCTTCTAAGAGATCATAAAACAATATATTCGTAGTGCTCAATTGAATCTCTTACTTATGCAAGAGTTAGCTATTGTAACACCCCTATTTCAGTTCACTTAAAGAACAAAATCAGAAATGTTACGATCGAGTCGAGTTATGTTTAAAGTTGTCAATCTGTATGACTGGATCGATAAAATATATCGAAACAACCTAATTGTATTAGTTATTTTTCGGACCAGTAACATTCATTACTGACGGTTTTCATATAATATATGTAGGTTATGCAAATCCTGAGTCGACTTTGGTGGGAGGACAGACAAACGCTATGCACACTTAAGATCAACACAATATTTACTTTCATGCATTTATTTATATTTGATTTGTTTTGATCCTTATTTGACAATATCTTCTATTGTCATGATACCAAGAGGGTTACTTTGATCTATTTTATCGATCGAGTCTTACTGACCAACAATATTAAACATGACTTGACATGATCGTAACATTTTTTATCTGGTTCTTAGGTGAACTGAAATCAGGGTGTTACAAAAGCATACAATCATGAATAAATAGATCAATAATAAATATATAAAAATAATCAATACTCTCATCGTAAAAGAATAATATTGTATACTATATACGTAAATGGCTAAACACGAGTAAACATTATATATACTCGTGTTAGTAATCATATAAACAATTAAATAAATAAACGCATAATAATTATATAAATAAATAATTAATTATTTAATTTTAATTAAAAATGAATAATAATAATATCATAGTCATCATTACAAAATACACAATTAAATACAATTAAATTATAAAATACATGCAAACATATAAATAGATAAATAAATAAATAAATAAATATATACAATTTAATAATATAATAAGACTAATATTAATAAGTAAATATAGTATTATTAATAACAAATAATCATGTAAACATTTATCATAGTCAAAAAATATACAAATAATAAGAAATTAATCATCATGAATAAATAAAATAATTAATAAAAAAATACTCTTAACATCCAAACATGCTATATAATGTGAATATGCATATAAACTAATGTAAGGGGGCTTTCGAATTACTGAAAATGGTCGAGAAACAGTAGAAAACGAGCTGAACTGGACTGAACCAAGCTGAACTAGGCCAAACTAAATGGACTGAACCAACCTGGGCTAGAAAATGGGTTGGGTTGGTTGGGCTGACCTGAATAGGATGGGCAGGACTGAACATGGGCCCGTAGCTGGCAGACTCTGGCTAGCTAGGCGGACGCAGTCACATGTTGGCAGACATAGTCACAGCTGGCAAACATGGTCGCAGGCAGGTGGGTAAACAGGCTGGACCGGGAGGTGGCAGTGCCCGTTGCTGAAATACACCCTTGGTGATGCGGCGGAGGTTGTCATCGGCCACGGCCGGGGTGTGCAAGGCACTAGCATTGGAGACGGTAGTGGTAGCCTCCCCACAAAAGGGCTACGGCCAGGGTCTACGGATCACAGCGGATACCTCCTCTGCATTGTTTTGGAGTATAGAAGAATTGCTCCACCACATATTAAAATAAACATAAGGAAATAGTGGAATGTACTTGATTTGTTTTATCTATTATACTACTTAGTGTTGTAATCACTACGCGGAATTGCCTCCGCAGGTGTGCAAATACGAAAGTAGGTGATTGACAACCAGGCATGGAGCAAAATAAATATGAGGACTCCTTTTATTATTTATTTGATAAATAAGTGTGGTTATTGTAAAACGGTCTAAGACTGTCGGATCTTTATATATGTTTTTATAAAAAAAACGTTATACATATTTGCTTAGTGGTGAGTAACACCTGGCCAGCTAGGCCCACAATGTTGTGACAAATGGCCGAGCCGTTACTACTTCAACATGCTCATATGGCCATATGAGCCCATACTCATAATCTAAAAACTTCTTTGGCTCGAGCTCGCTCGAACTGACTCAAGATTGCCTAAACTAGACAAAACTAAATAGGCTTAAACCCTAAGCCTAAACTAGGGTTTTGTAGTATTTATATATTTATTATTTGGTAATAATTATTCTCTTCATTATGTTTGATTTACATGCTGTGTGTTTAGTGGTATGTTTATTTAGTATAGTATTTTTATTATGATGATATAAGTACACACCACAAGCATGCATCATATAGGGATGTTAGTATTTTACTTACTAGTGGGTTCCGAAGTAGGTTTTGGAGTCCGAGCTCACCGTAGTTGTGTAGATACGCTGGGAGCTTGGACCACAGGTCCATAAGACACTCCCCTCTCTGCTTGACTCCTTGCGTGTTGAGTTTAACAGTGTTTTATACGTAGGACGACATTAGTGGCATTTTATCGGATCCCATTGATGTCGGGCCATTTAGCTGTGTTTTTACACATGTTTAATAAAACTAGAAGGATGAGATCCCTTGTTTGTTTTCATACTTAAGCTCCAGAAATTTATGATACAAGCCTCTTTCCTAAGCCAATTATATAAGTATGTGCATTTTTACGGATTTCACGAACAAGAGAGTGAGCGGTATGGAGATAAGTATGAATTGCACTAGTACTCCTTCAAACCATGAGGTAGTGCGGTGTATGATGGTACTGTGTGAATGTGGCACTCTTCTCCTTCCCTTGTTCAACCATTGTTGTTCATCGTTTTGGTGGTTAAAAGGGTTCTAAATCATCCACAACCAAAAACAACCAAAGAAAAGGTTAGTAATTCAACTTTAACATAGTTAATTCAAGTAGTATGAACATAGTCATGTTGTGTTTTGTGTGAATAATGTATTAAAGTGTGTCTTCATAGTTTATCATTATTAATATGATTATTTGATGCATGTACTTCATAATTAGGGCCATGAACTTTATATGATGGAGGAGGTAACATATATGCCATTTTTGTGTTGTTTTAATGCATAAAGAATAAGTTGAATAAAAATGATGAAAGAACCTAATTTTGATTATCAAGAAACATTACAAACTCTTAGTTTTTATGTAAACAATAGGTGTATAAAATTTCTTCACAAGTGGAACATATTTGAATAGTTTCTTGTAAAGACCTAGGTAAATTGTCAAGAATTACATTACTTAATTATGCTTTAATGGAAAATAATTTTAGTGGATATAAACTAAAAATACTTCTATAGGAATGTTACAAATCATGGTAAGAAGGCATGGTAAATATTTCATCAAGCTTGGGCTTCGTTACGCCCTTGAACAAAATTATAAAATTTGGAAAATTAGGGTGCTATATGCAGCGCCCCTGCTTTGGCTAGCAGCACCGTGGTGTTGAGCTAAATAGAAAGTGGAAGAGGCGGCACAATGCCGTGACTCTCAAACCTAAGAGTTGCAGTGCCGCGGCTCTCGCTTGACACAAAAATAATAAAAAGTAAATAAGGTCCCACCCCACAACTCTCAAAACTAGGAGTTGCGTCCCCGCGACCTTCAAATGAATGGGAAACCTAAGTATCCTAGCCCTACAATGCTGAGAACGAGCACCAAGCGCTGTGGGTCAACACTACAGTTCTCATACCTGATTTTAAATTGTTGTTTATTTGTTGTTTGAACTTTGTGCATGTTTTATTTATGATTGTTTGAAGATTATATGACCTTAATATGATATTAAATATGTAAACCCCCATTTTTTGGGTTAGGGTTTTACCCAATTTTAGTTTTGTCCAATTCTGGCAGTCTCGAATTGATTCGAGCGAGCTTGAGCCAAATAAATTTATGAATATGAGTGTGAGGCCCAAATGGCCATATGAGCATGTTATTGAGGTTAGTATACCCGACATACATATAATAGTTTCAGTTATGATACTGTAGAGCATGAGTTATTAGTGTATACGCGAAGTATACATATAATTTTTATGAGGTAGTCAGGATTTTAGGCCTAGATCTAGACCGATGTAGCGTTTAGTATCCGTTTGAGATTTTCTAGGTATTTCATTTGCATGTAGCATAGGAATTTTAGATTACTAGATTGTGCCCCTATGGGCCCAGCTTAATTAAGTTTAGGGTTCAAGGCTCATTTAGCCTTCTTACTTCGATTCTTGCCTATAGAGTCACTTTTATAACTCCAGTTAGTTTTGACTTTAGACAAACTCAATCCAAGCTTTCCATCCATATATATATTGTATATACCTATATATGGACCAATCGTGCCATGTGGCAAAATTTGAAGCGTCCATTAAAACCTAGCTTCATATATAGATTTTCAAAGGTTTTCTCCCCCCATTTTCAGAGTTACACCCCTAACACTGCCACCACTTCAACTCTCCACCGGTGAGACCTCGGCCCTCCTTCGGCCATCCATTGGGTATGACCGTGACTGCCCCACAGCTGGCATTCTGTTCACACCACTCACGACCATTGGCATTGCCGTAGTTGCTGTCGGTGACCAAGTTTTTGGTCATTGTTCATCATCGCCGCCACCATCATTTGGGTCTTTTTCCGGCACTACAAGCCACCTCTAGCCAGTCTAACCACCCCTAGAACTTCATCTTGCCTAGATCTACATTTTGAGACAACCCACAACAACCACCGTTGGTGCGATCAGGCTGACGATGTCTCCGAACCTGGCAGCGATCCGCCGCGTTTCTTTCTGATTTATGGCCAACTAGTGGCCGGGATCTGCCGATCGACACCACCATTAGCTTCACCTTTACCTCCTCTGTCGATCCCGACCAACGGCGACACGAGTCACGCCGCCGTCGGCATTCTCTAGTGACAGGCACTGCCGCCCTTTGTCCTACCTGTTTGCCCGGTCGCGGTCCACCTACCCGCGACCGCATCCACCTGCTCGTGTTCGTGCTTGTGTGATCGTGCCCAAGTTCACCTGTTCTGTCATATCCACTCAGCTAGCCTAGCGCATTTTTTAGCCCAAGTTGGTTCAGCCCGTTTTTGGCCGTTTCTTGACTATTTTCGGTAATTTTAAAACCCTTACATTAGTTTATACTTTAGTTTATATGGATATTCACATTATTTACCATAATTTGATATTATAAGTGTTTTTATTTATTTATTTATTTTTCTATTATTTATTTATTCATTCATTATTATTTAATTATTTTTATTTATATATTTATCGTATATGATGCATGTTTACATGATTATTTGTTATTACTATTATTATATTTACTTATTAATATTAGTCTTTTATTTTTTACTAAATTGTATATATATATATATGTATATTTATTTACTTGTTCGTTGCGTGTATGTTATTATTTAATTGCATTTAATTACGTATTCTGTAATGATGACTATGATATTATTGTTATTCATGTTGAATTAAAATTAATTAATTAATTAATTAATTGTTTATAGAATGATTATGTATTTATTTATTTAATTGTTTATATGATTACTGACACGAGTATATATAATATTTACTCGTGTTTAGCCACTGGTTGTTATAGTATATGATTATGATTACCTATATAGTATATGATATTATTATTTTATGATTAAAGTAGATACCCTTACATCATTAGAGATAGATACATGATGTCAGACTATGTGAGGACGAGACACCTCTCAATTAGAGACCTAGAGCAATATTACAAATTTTTCTAGCAAAGATCCAGTCTTTTTCCATGTGACCAAATATGTCAGACAAGCTAAGCTTTCACCTGAGTATTTTCACATTCATCCTTGCAGATATACTAGTCCTACCATCACTTTACTAGATAGTTGAGATGAGCAGACATTGACTAGTGCACATGCCTTAGACCAGATGTAAACTCCACAGTTCTATGCAAAGTATGTCTTCATTCTCTTTCAGACACGTTGTACATGTATAGGTGTTCTTGCCATTAATTCATCACAGAGAGTCCCTTCAGTAGTAGTTAGTGGTCGTATAGATAGTTATGTGTGTCATAGCATATAGTAGAGTCATAGCAGTGTCCTTGTTCCATTATGGAACAGAGTGATATAATTGATTAAGGACCGAGTTAGCTAGGACCTGTGAGCAGTCTAGTTCCTCTTACAAGGACATCTGAGTGTTTGACCTAGACTAGCAACAGTGACCCATACAGCTCCTTAGCATATCCTTTATTTGCTAATAGAGTCTACTATATACTAGCAGGACTCGCAGGACATCTGAGTATAGCCTTAGGACCTAGAGTAGAGTGCCTTTAGGGTACACATAGTTGACCTGTTACATTGATGAGGATTAGGGAGACATGGGTAGAGGAGAGGCGGCATACATCACACCGATATAATTTTTCCTAATGTAGTTCAGACTAGTACCCTGTAGTACTCTATAGTACCTACTCCACTACCTAGTAGACTCTTAGGGGTGAGCTTAGGTTTTTCCCGTCGAGGTCATTGCATTTTAGTCTCCACAGTTCGCAGTGACCCCAGGAGTTAGTCTAGCGAGATGACTCGAGCATGCATGGTCAGTCCAGGGAGACGATTTGAGCATGCATGGTTAGTCTAGCGAGACGATTTGAGCATGTATGGCCAGTGCATATAGATGATTCTAGCATGTTCGGCATGTTTTGCCAAATGATTCGACCACGTGTAGCATGTCCAGTCAGATTAGTAAGGAGCTAGTGAGCTTCATCAGCATTCAAAGTTCTAGCATCATATTGGTCTTTTTGGGCCATGTGCAGCTAGCTTTTGAGGGAGAGCTACCAAATTGAGAACAAGATGACTTCTTCAATTGAGTCTTCCGATCGCAGTTGATGTAAGAAATTTCAAGGACCAAATTGTTATGAGGAGAGGTTGTAAAACCCCATTTTTTAGGTTAGGGTTGTACCCAATTTTAGTTTTGTCTAGTTTGGGCAGTCTCGAATTGATTCAAGCTAGCTCGAGCAAAAAGAAATTTATGAATATGAGTATGAGGCCTAGATGGCCACATCAGCATGTTATTGAGGTTGAGTATACCTGACATGCATATAATAGTTTCAGTTATGATACAATAGAGCATTAGTTATCAGTGCATACGCGAGGTGTACATATGATTTATATGAGTTAGTCAAGATTTTAGGCCTAGATCTAGGCCAATGCAATGTTTAGTATCTGTTTGAGATTTTCTGGGTATTTCATTTACATGCAATATAGGAATTTTAGATCACTAGATTGTGCCCTTGTGGGCCTAGCTAAGATTGAGTTCAGGGTTCGACGCTCATTTAGCATTCTTACCTCGATTCTCATGTATAGAGTCACTTTTATGACTCGAGTCAGTTTTATAACTCGAGTAAGTTTTGACTTTGGCCTGACTCGATCCAATCTTTCTGTCCATATGTACATTGTAATACCTATTTGTGGACCCAACTAGACCACTAAGTTGTTGGACGCTCAGATTATGATCGTGGCAAAATCTGAGGCATCCACTAAAACCTAGCTTCATAAATAGATTTTCAAACGTTTTCTTCCCCCATTTTCAGAGTTACACCCGAATGTGGCCACCACCTCGACTCACCACTTGTGAGGCCTCAAATATCCTCCGGTAATTTTCAAATCCTTACATTAGTTTATATGCATATTCACATTATTTACCATAATTTAATGTTATAAGTGTTTTTATTTATTTATTTATTTCTCAATTATTTATTTATTCCTTCACTATTATTTATTCATTTTTATTTATATGTTTATCATATATTAGGTATGTTTACATGATTATTTGTTATTATTATTATATTTACTTAATAATATTAGTCTTTTATTGTTTTCTAAATTGTATTTATTTATTTATTTTTAATTTACTTGTTCGTTGCATGGTTGTTATTATTTATTGTATTTAATCACGTATTTTGTAATAATGACTATGATATTATTATTATTCATGTTGAATTAAAATTAAATAATTGTTTTTTATTCATTTATTTTTTACTTATTTATTTATTTATAGAATGATTATGTTTTTATTTTTTTATTTTTTTATATGATTATTAACACGATTATATATAATATTTACTCAGGATTAGCCATTAATTATTATTGTATATGATTATGATTACATATAGAGTAAATGATATTATTGTTTTATGATTAGAGTATTGATTATTTATATTTATACATTATCTATTTTTATATATTGATTGTATGTATGTATTTATTTATTATTTGTTATTAGTTATTCTCCTTATTATGTCTCAATGAATGTGTTGTGTGTTTAGAGGTATGTTTATTTAGTATAGTATTTTTATTAAGATGTATTGATGATATGAGCACACACCATGAGCATGCAACATATAGGGATGTTAGTATTTTACTTGGTAGTGGGTTCCGATGTAGGTTGTGGAGTCCCAGCTCGCCATAGTTGTGCAGATACGCTTGGAGCTTAGACCAAAAGTATGTAATTCTCTCTCTCTGCTTGAGTCCTTGAGTGTCGCTTGACTCCTTGAGTGTCAAGTTTAATCGTGTTTTATACTTAGGACAGCATCGGCAACGTTTTATCGCATCCCACCGATGTGGGCCATTTAGCTGTGTTTTCTACGCATGTTTAATAAAACTACAAGGATGAGATCCCTTGTTGGTTTTCAAACGTAATCTCTAGAAATATATGATATAAGCCTCTTTCCTAAGCCTGCTATATAAGTACCTACATTTTTACAGATTTCATGAATAAGAGAGTGAGCGGTCGGGAGATATATATGAATCGCACTAGTACTCCTTCAAACCATGAGGTAGTGCGATGTATGATGCAGTGCATTTCCCGAATATGTGGCACTAACTTAACTGTTCCTTTTGCCACTCGAGTAGTGTGGTGGGTGATATGGAAGGTGTGAGGGCATAAGGGCTGTATGTATGTATGAATATAATTATGAGCCGTGCATGCGAGCCGGCAATTGCTTAAGTATGTTTGCTTACTGCCCAGTGTGAGGCTATCTTGAAGTTTCATAAGTTTTCATGGGTAATGGAATACCCATTGCCAGATTGTATTAGTTATTTTTCATACCAGTAACATTCGTTACTGACGGTTTTCATATAATATATATAAGTCTTGCAAATCATGAGTCGACTTTGGCGGGAGGCAGATAAACGTTACACACACTTGAGCTTAGCGCATTCATTTCTTTTCTTACTTTTAGTTATATTTGATGTGTTTGATGCATATTTAACCATGTCTTCCATTCTCATTACACCAAGAAGGTTGTTTTGATCTATTTAATTGATCCAATCGTACCGATCGACAACTTTAAACATGACTCGACCTGATCGTAACATTTCTGATTCGGTTCTTAGGTGAACCGAAATCTGGGGTGTTACAAAAGACAAGTTGTGATGATGTTTTACATTTTGTTTTTGTGGTGAATCATTTATGGTCATGTCATATCATGCATGCATACATGTACATTCTAGTCTAAAAGTGATGTATAGTCTTTATCTAATTGCTCAGACTAGGAAGTTGATAGCTGAGACATTCAAAAGCTCGTGAGGCTATTGATGAGGTCCATTTAGTTGTTATTTGTAAAGTTTTATGATCCTTGTGTTCTTTGCTCTGTGATTAAACAGTCTAGTTGAATTGTAATTTGACGAATATGAAAGGATGTGAAACATTATAGATGTTAGGTAATTTGACTAAGGGATAAAAGAAAAATCAATTAAACTAATGGGTTGTATCGATAAAACTTTGAACATCCACACTAGCCACTGCCAAGGTTAATAAATCACTAGTAGGATAAAATCACTGCAAAGGGTGGGCCCTTTCACTAATATTTTAATAAAAGGATGAAGCTAATATAAAGGTTTGTAAATCATGAAAGAGTAGAGGCTACTAGAGGGTAGTTACACTCGAATCTAAGATGAAATTAGATTAATTAGGTGAATAATTGTTTTAATAATATTTAATTGCAAATGTAGATTAAATCATATTTATACTCATCTATATTTATGAGTCATGTTGAATATTATTTATAAATGTACATGTTGGAAATGTGAACCTATATGTTGTTATCCACTCTCATCAATGTTTATTCAATTTATTCATATTTTTCCTATTATTTTTTACTATGTATTTGAGTAGATGACGTAGCACTAGTTACCTAGTGCTGAGCAAACAGTTTATCTCTGTATGTAGGTTAACAGGTGAGAAGATCTGAGGAGCAAAGGGATGGATGATTAGCATTAGATTTATCTCTACTACTATATTAATTTGCATTTATATTTTCTTATAATAAAGACAGATGTGAAGACTTCTATCAAGTTACTGATCTTGCACATGTAACTTGGATATATTATTATCTTATTATAGTCTTATTATTAGTGTGTTATATGTATATTGGCAAGATTCAGCTCTATTATATTATGTGCACTATTTATTATGTTTTTATTTATTTAAATATTTATTATTTTTCTCAAGTAATTGTTAGTCCTTTGGATAAACTATGTTTGAAAAAGGACGGGCCATTACAATTGGTATAAGAGCTTGGTCGGTAAATTTTGTGTGTGTATACTACTAATATGTTTACCTTATTAAAATATCAAACTGTACCCCATCCCTTAAACAAAGAATAATATGATTAACTAAAATGTTTTGGAGGTGTTTTTCTCTTTCTGGCACGCAAATGATAGGAAAAAGAATCACTAATTAACAAATTCAGCAATTACTCTAATAGCAGAATGAACGAATTTAGGTTCAGCAATAGCAGATTTAGAATCTAAATGTTGCACTAAATCAGATGGTTGAAGGAATCCAAGCCACAAATCAAAATTTGGCAAATCAAGCTAATTCCAATGTAGCCAGAGTATGTAATGTGCAAAGTGGACAACTTCCATCCAAACTACACGATCCACCAATAGTTTCGAATAATCAAGTTCATCAACCTCCTATTGCTCCATAGATTGTGCATTAGGTGGCACCGGTGCATGTACAGAATCATCAAGGGGAGTTTATACTCTTTAGATATTAATCAAGAATCGAGCAAAAGTATTCAAGGGTACTACTAAACCTAAAATGGTAGAATCTTGGACACTCAACATGCTTCAGTCTTTTAGAGCCATGGAAGTACCAGAAGAGCATTGGGTGAGATTGACTTCATGCATGTTTGAGGATGCAGTAGCTTTTTGGTGAGACTTTGCATTGGTAACAAACTTCGTGGGAAGGGAGTTCAACACCATTACATGGCTTGAATTCCTAGCAGTGTTTAATGTCAGATACTATCCAGAATAGTTGAGGGAGCAAAGAGCTAGGGAGTTCTCTAACTCAAAACAAGGTGATATGGCTATTTGTGATTAAGAACAAAAATTTATTCAAATGGAGAGGTTTGCACCGACTATGTATCCTATTGAAGAAACTTGTGCAAGCAAGTTTATTTGGGGTTTTGGGTTTGCTCTCAAGGATAGAGTGGTGAACCAAAAGGCTACAAACACTAAGTCAAGATGTGGAGATCGCTTGTTTATTTGAACAAGTCCTTAATGAGTTGTTCAGCCTTGTCAAGAAGGATAAAGGCAAAGACTACAATTAGTAGCAATAATAACAAGAATGTCACTAATCAGCCACAAATATCTCAGAAGAATGGACAAAACAATAACAACAATAATCAGAAATGGAAGAATTAAGACAACTAGTAGGGGAAGAAAGAGAAACTGATTTGTCTTATTTGCCAGTGTAGGCATGTTGGTGAATGCTTGAATAATAACAAGAAGTGATTTTCTAGTGGTGAGCAAGGTAACTTGAAGTGAGAATGCCCCAATGCTCAGGAAAACAAGGAGGTACTTGCAAATCTAAATGTGGTCAATACAAGTGATACAACCTGCAACAATCTTGTTTAGGGTATGATTTCTAAGCAAGGAATTTTAGCTATTTTGTTATTTGATTTTGGATGTACGCATTCATTCATATCATATAGCATGGTTAGAAAATTTAATCTAAAACCTTGGGTGGTTGAACTTCCTTTGATAGCTAGTATACCGAATGGGGGGAAAACAATAGTTGACAAGTATGTATGTTCAATCATAATCAATGTACAAGGGAAGTCAATAGTGTGGGATTTACCAATGAATAATTTGGTGGGAATTAATGTAATCCTAGTTATGGAATGGTTGTTTAAAAACCATGTCATCATAGATATTAATATAAAGAATATGTATTTTTTTTAGAGAGTTAGAATGAGGAAAAGAAATGTTTTTGTGGTGAGGAGCATGAATTGACAAAGGTTTGCAAGAGCTGAAAATACAACTTAAAGAAAACTTTCAAAAAGGTTTTATAAGACCAAGTGTATTACCATGGGGTATCCTAGTTTCATTTATCAAGAAGAAAGATGGATCTCGAAGATTCTATATTGATTATCATTTGTTTAATTAGGTCCCAATTAAGACCAAATATCCACTTCTAAGAATTGATGGCTTGTTTGATCAGTTGAAGAGTACCAATGCACTTTTAAATATTGATTTAAGATGAGCTTACCATTAGCTAAAGATTGAAGATGTTGATGTAGCTAAAAGTGCATTTAGAACTATGTATGGACATTATGAGTTTCTTGTAATGCCTTTTGATTTGACCAATGACCTGCAATTTTTATGGACATGATGAATAGGGTTTTTTCATAAGTACCTTGATGAGTTTGTAATTTTTTTTGGGATGATATTCTCATCAATCCTAACAATGAAGAAATCCATGAAAAATACCTAAGGATGACATTAGATGTGTTGAGAGAAAATTAGCTTGATACGAAGTTTAGTAAGTGTAGCTTTTGGATGAAGGAAGTCATATTTCTAGGTCATATATCCAAAGATTAAGTAGTGGTTGATCCATCTAAAGTTGTAGAGGTAATGAAGTCAAAAATGTCGAAAAATGACGCTGGAGTTAGAAGTTTTTTTGGACTTGCAGGTTACAATAGGAGATTCATCTATAATTTTCTACACTTGCAATTCCACTAACTTTTTTGACAAAGAAAGACAAGAAATTCTTATGGGATGCTTCGTGTCATGAAAGTATTCAAGCTTTGAAGAAGTGTTTGACTACAACACCTATTCTCACATTGCCTTAAGGGCTGGATGATTCGTTATCTATACAAATGCATCTATCATAGGATATGGAGCAGTTTTAATGCAACAAGAGAAAGTTATTGCTTATGCTTCAAGACAACTGATAGTGCATGAGATGATTTAAAATTGGAGGCAGCATTATCTGCTTTAAAAGTGTGGAAACATTGCCAATATGGAGCTCAATATGAAGTGTTCACAAATCATAAAAGCTTTAAGTATATCTTCACACAACATAATTTAAATTTGAGGTAGAGGAGACAATTATAGTTTATCAAGGATTGTGACTTTAGTATTTCTTATCATCTTAGGAAATTGAATGTTGTAGCTGATGATCTAAGTCAAAATCCATTGGGGGCAAATATCCAATATGATGGCTAATCAATCGAAGACGATGGAGAATATCATAGAAGTGAATTCAGTATGTAAGCTCAACTCATTAGTGACAAATTTGAATATCTCCACTGATCTTTTGGATAAAACTAGAGTGGCTCATGTTGAAGATGAGGAATTATAAAAATTACTCACTTCTCTAGAAATGATGAAAAAGGTAGATGATGAAGTGTATCACTTAATGAAGTGCTAACGAATGAAGTCCTACATGAGGCACATCATTCCAATTGCATCATTCATCTAGGAGTAACAAAAAATATATCAAGACATAAAGTGGATGAATTGGTGGTTGGGAATTAAGTAGGACATGACAAAATTTGTGGCTGTGTTTAGTATGCTAGCAAGTGAAATTCGAACATCCAAGGCCACTGGATATTGGAAAGCTTGCATAATATCAGTGGAGTTTGCCTATAGTAATTGCCTTCAACCCACAATTGGTAGACACCTTTCAAAGCGCTCTATGGAAGATCGTACAGATCACTTTCTTGTTGGTTGGACAGCAAAGATCCGGTAAGGGGTGGCTGGAGTTAATTGAAGATGCAGGAAGACAAATGGAGTTGATTAACAAGTGAATGAAAGAAGCTAAAGATCAACAAAAGTCATAGGGTGATTTGAAGAGATGACCTTTTGAATTTGAGGGTGGGGAGAAAGTATTTCTGAATATATCATCAATTAGAGGAGTAATGAGAATTGGCAAATCAGGGAACTAAGTCCAAAATATATGGGACCATTTATAGTACTAAAGAGAGTAGGTGAAGTTGTCATATCACCTTGCACTACTACTAATCTTACAGCAACTCATGATATGTTATGTTAAAGAAATAAATTCTTAATCCTTCTCATAAGATAAATTACAAAGATCTAGAAATCGAGGTGTTGAGATATTCCCTCCCATGAGAAAGCGTTCAGTCACATTGAAAGTTATGAAGACATGAAGATAAACCAAGAGGTACGACGAATTCGATGAGAATTTATGAAATACGTGAAGAGGCTCATTAGTGAGGATTCCAATGCTCAAGAAGTAATGTTTGGAGTTGGCTCTTCATTTCCAAGTGGTATTCATATCTCTACTCTATAAATATGTGATTAGAGGTATGTGTTCGGATTGCTTTTCCTTTGGGGAAGTTCCATGGAGTGTTCTCCTTTAGGGGAGACTTGAGGGATTACAGATCTAGACAGGGTTACTATTGGTAGTGCATGTGGGAGAAGAAAGTGAAATTGTTTGTTATGAGGTGAAGATATGACTTCGGGTTCTTCGACAAGATCAACAGTGGTTAATTTCTTTTCTTTCTCTACCTTTGTCTGTGGATTGTAATTGGGAGTAGTGTTACTCTTTTGGGTGGAGTTTTCCATATTTAGGTAGAGTTTCTACTTTTATTGGGGTGAAATTTTTCACACTTTGGTAGAATTTTCTACATGTATTGGGTGGAGTTTTTCCATATATAACGGGGAGTGGTTTCACTCACAAGGGGAGAGTTTGGAGAAGTTTTTCATCAGCTCAAGTTGAAGTGGGGTCGTAATTTAGGGTGTGAGATTGATCCATTTTTTCATTTGAGGTGTATGATATTTTTCTCAATTTCTCAAGAATTGTATCTTTCAGATCTTGTTATTGATCTAATTTAGTTTAGGAGATTTTTCTCAAATTTTATTTCGATACTTGATTGTAAGAGATTTCTTAATCAAAGTTGATCGAGTAGGTTGGTTTTCTTTTCTCTAAATTGGGAGGAAAGTTTCCATCCATTTTTATCTTGGGTGTCTCCTATTCATTTCATCGAGTAGGGGAAATATTTTCTAGTTTGTTTTCACTGGAGTGTATATTTCCCAACAAGTGGTATTAGAGCTTTGGTTCATATTTTGGATCATGCTTTGGTTTGTGGAGCTGTGGTTTCATGACCTGTGGAGGTTCATGTTATGGTGGTCGGTGAAGTGGTAACCTGCAGCAAGCTGGCTGCAGCTGGCATCCGGCCAGCAGGGAAGAGCGGAGCCGGGAACCCGGGGGCTACTATGGCAGCCCATGCGCTCCTGCAGCCATGGAGGGTGAGGGCCGCAACCAGGCGGCCCAATCCCGCAGCCGACTGGGCTGTGACATGCGGCCCAATTTAGATCCGCAACTGGAGCCCGAGATAGCGGCAGCCAGCAGTGGAGCCACGGCAGGCAACCAGTCGGAGTCGCAGCGGTCAAGCGGTAGCTGTGTTCCAGTGTTTGCAGTGACAAATGCACGAAAGAGTGGTGGTCAGCGATTGAGAGCAGAGCCGGAGCCGGTAGCCGAGAGGTGGAACCGGCGGGCGGCAGCCGCAGCCGCAGCCGACAGTGAGAGGCTGGCAACCCACTGCCTGCCGGGCCACAGCTGGTGGCAAACCTTGCGCTCGACTGGAGGCCAGAGAGGAGCAGTGATGGCGGCCCATTTGTTTCTGGATCTGGTGCTAGCAGTCAGTGACCAGCAGAGCCGGAGCTGCAGCCTGCAGCCATTGGCCAAGATCTGGGGCCGGCAGCTAAGAGAGGAGCCGTTGGCTGGCTGCGAAAAGCCTGAGGGGCAGCCGGCGGAGAAGCCCGTGGGCCATATGGAAGCAGCTCAGTCCGCGACAGGTGGGTGGCCGGTGACCAGTGAGGCCAGGCGGCAGGGAGGCCACTAGGCCGGGGTCGTGACCGGAGAAGGAGACGGTGCAGGCGCCTGTGGCCAGGGTGGCTGGGGGCCCGCGTTCAAGCGGACCAGCCCGCGATGGTGGCCAGGCATAGCCGCGACGGGCGGCTAGGTGATTTGCAAGCGCATCTGGGCGGTAGGAGATGCTGTTGCTGCAGACCGATGTCCAGTGATCGGCCAGCGCTACGGCGGCCAAGGGGAGCCAGCAGCCAGTGGTCTGCTGCGCAAATGTGACAGCGATCAAGCGGAGTCACGACGGGCAGCCAAGCAAGGCCGCGATGGGCAGACATGCAGGTCCGCGATGGCGGCCCAATTATGTTGCTGTTGCTGGCAGGCCAAAGTCGGTGGTGCTAAGGTGGCAAACCAACTCGTCTTAGTTGCTGTTGGTGGCCAAGGTGTTTGTGCCGCAGCCAAAGCAGCTGCGGCAGCTGGAAACAACAGCCGGAAACAAGAGTTGGTAGGGCTGCGATGGTCGGAGGTTGCGAGCGGTGCATACCAGGTGCTTGTGCTGGTCATGAAGCTCGGGTTCGAGTCGAACGTGTTTCTGATGAACGCATTCCTCACAGCTTTGATCAGATATAGGAAGGTTTCCGATGCAGAGGTGTTCTTCTGTAAATGCTCAGTGAGGGATACGGTGTCACGGAATGCTGTGATTGCCGGGTATTTACAGTTTTCCTACTCCAAAGTTTGGAGCTTTTGGTGCAGGATGGTGTATGCAGTTGTGAGACCTGATCTTTTCACTTTTGCTATTGTTCTCACTGGGATAGCTACTTCTTCTAGCTTGACAAATGGCCGGCAAGTGCATGTCCGCCTTGCCAAGTGTGGCCTTCGGCAAGAGTGAGCTTCTTGATTGAAGAGGGAGGTTGCTGAGGGGAGATCTATGAAGGTGTAGCTGAACAATGGCTTGTTGAGCATCAGCACAGGGACGGAGCTCGCTGTCTTGATGTCGGCGACTCAGGTGATGGAGTCCCATCTTGCTCTTGTCTTCTTTGACGGAGAGTGTTTGGTCGTGGGAGCGGTTGACCTCCTATGACATCCAGATTGACTTGAAGATGGTGAAGTCGATGGTCACGTAGAGGACGTTGAGGATGATGCACTCAACGGGGGTGATGTACTCCATGATCATGATCGAGACCTACTCGTATATGTTGTCAAGATGACCTTTAGGCTATGCTAGCATAAGTGTTTCTTTTATACGAGTATGGGAGATGTGCTAGAAGTCCTAATTAGGGGAGATAGAGAACATTGCACATGAGTCATTAGGGGAGCTGCGTTAAAATATTTCCCTCCTCATGTGGTATGGTCGACAATGATGGTGCTCACCATATCGGTCTCCAACTCTTCCTTGATATGAAGGTTCCAGCTCAACAGGCCCGACATACTGGAGCAACGGACATGGCTACTAGTGACGGTGGTTTGGGACCTGGTGTGGAACAGATCCTCGGCTCCCCTATCACTTCTTCTCTCACTACGGTTGTAATGGGCTGTCTGAGTGCAAGTGCTTGCTTGGCACCCAGCTGACTAGGATGGCGAAGTGTAGCGATGCCGAATGCGGTGAGGGGGACAAGTTCAGGAGCTTGGGGCTGATCAAGTTGTTGGATCTTCCCATCTCCAAGCTGAATGTGAGTACGGGAGAGTGTGTGGAGCAATGTTTGATGAATTGTTCCTATGGTGCGTATTCCAACCTCAGTTTTGGGTTTTCTCACAGGTGGGTGCACTATTCGAGCAAGAGGGTAGACAGTTGCTAATTGAGAAAATCCATAAAGGGAATTGTGTCGAAGTGGCATGACGAGTTGCATTCAAGAAAGTGGTAAAGCCGATTGATGCTAATGAGGTGTAGCATTTTCAGGCAGGTGGGTCAAAGACCCGTAATCGAGCTGACTTGAGTATGCTTGTATGCGCCTTGGTTATCGATGGGTTGTGTTGTGATTGATGGAAGCAAGGATGCACATGTGTGGAAATTTTTCCAAGGTGTTTCTCATGCTCGGGAAGGGGAGAATTGTTGAGATATTCCCTCCCATGAGAAAGCGTTCAGTCACATTGAAAGTCGTGAAGACATGAAGATAAACCAAGAGGTACGACGAATTCGATGAGAATTTGTGGAATACGTGAAGAGACTCATTAGTGAGGATTCCAATGCTCAAGAAGTAATGTTTGGAGTTGGCTCTTCATTTCCAAGTGGTATTCATATCTCTATCTATAAATATGTGATTAGAGGTATGTGTTCGGAGTGCTTTTCCTTTGGGGAAGTTCCATGGAGTGTTCTCCTTTAGGGGAGACTTGAGGGATTACAGATCTAGACAGGGTCACTATTGGTAGTGCATGTGGGAGAAGAAAGTGAAATTGTTTGTTGTGAGGTGAAGATATGACTTCGGGTTCTTCGACAAGATCAACAGTGGTTAATTTCTTTTCTTTCTCTACCTTTGTCTATGGATTGTAATTGGGAGTAGTGTTACTCTTTTGGGTGGAGTTTTCCACATTTGGGTAGAGTTTCTACTTTTATTGGGGTGAAGTTTTTCACACTTTGGTAGAATTTTCTACATGTATTGGGTGGAGTTTTTCCACATATAACGGGGAGTGGTTTCACTCACAAGTGGAGAGTTTGGAGAAGTTTTTCATCATCTCAAGTTGAAGTGGGGTCGTAATCCAGGGTATGAGATTGATCCATTTTTTCATTTGAGGTGTATGATATTTTTCTCAATTTCTCAAGAATTGTATCTTTCAAATCTTGTTATTGATCTAATTTAGGTTAGGAGAGTTTTCTCAAATTTTATTTCGATACTTGATTGTAAGAGATTTCTTAATCAAAGTTGATCGAGTAGGTTGGTTTTCTTTTCTCTAAATTGGGAGGAAAGTTTCCATCCATTTTTATCTTGGGTGTCTCCTATTCATTTCATCGAGTAGGGGAAATATTTTCTGGCTTGTTTTCACTGGAGTGTATGTTTCCCAACAAGCGGTATTAGAGCCTTGGTTCATATTTTGGATCATGCTTTGGTTTGTGGAGCTGTGGTTTCATGACCTATGGAGGTTCATGTTATGGTGGTCGGTGAAGCGGTGACCTGCAGCAAGCTGGCTGTTGTTTCCAGCTGTTGTTTCCGTACGTTGTGAACTGAAAAACTAGTGAAGATTGTTCATAGGAAGGAAATGGTGTTGATGACAAAGACAATCCCAATGCTGTAAGGTCTTGTGTAGGAACCATAGACTAGAAGAAGCTATTTGGGATCTCTATAGACTAGCCACGGTTTGCTCCCTCACTTGGGTTCGATATCTATCCTTAGCTACCCCTTTATTGTTATCTTGAGACTTAATACTAGCCACCATCTAAAACATTCCAAGCTAGTATCTCAATAACAAATTCTACAAACAAGACAACAAAATTATTCCAATGTTTGATACAATGGACTCCTTAGACTTTTGACAAGGTATGATTAACAAATATTAGCAACGTGGAACCAAGACTCTGAATACATTCCAAGCTAGTTTCATTTATCAAATTTAACAATTAACCACAAAGATGAAACAAGTAAATTTATATATCTTATAATTGCGACCAAGTATAAATTATTCCAATAAGTATAACATGTCCAATATATCAGAGTTATAAAATAAACTAAGTAGAGAGAAAGAAATAAACCCCCTACGAACAAACAGTAGTCCACTACTAATAATATATAATCTTAAAGTAACCAAACAAGTCCAACTAAATAATCATTAATAATTATCTAATAGACTTGGCCACTATTGTCTCCTCGAAGGTCCCAAGTCACACTCCCATCTAGTTACCTGTGGAGGCAATTACATGTGAATGATAAAACCACTAAGTATAACAAAGATGAACAAAATAATAAATACAATGGTCCACACCTAACCATGTTCCAACAGATCGGTCGATTTGCATGAAAGAGTTTCCATCTATGATCATGAATGCTCCCCTTTCCCTCACTGGGTGATAGTACACCTATTCCGTTTGAGTGTGAACCGAGCTAAGTGGTTTGAAAACCTCGAAACCTATAACATATTTTTTAGCTTGGAAAGCAAAGTCTTTACGTATGTCCAACATACCAATGCTAGGTACCCCACTTTTCTCCCCACCAATCAATGGTCATATGGTGTGTTAATATAATATCATACAAGCTATACGTACTTTGAAAGATCTCTTTAGATTACTTCATTCAAAAGCTAGCAAGTGCTCCCCTAGAACCCTAATTATATATTAATATGTATTCTCTATTAATTACATGTAATGCCATGTCATGATGTGTGTAACACCCCAATTCGGCCCTTAGAGCAAACCGAATCAAACTGATAAATTTCGGGACACTAATTCATAACCCATTAAAAAGGAATACCAACATAAGAAGGACCTAAAGACTCAAGGGAAACCAACCCGAGGGAATCTAATGCACAGACAAAACCAAATACATGCAAGATACCTAGGGCTTAGCTCATACAAGTAAGACATCATAGATGAGTAAAATTTACAAATGAGATAAGTTTCTAAAGAAAATCCGTAGAGTCTCGGTTGCAAATAGAACAATGAAAAAATTACACAACCTACGAAACAATCACAAAATAGTTCATAATATTATTTAACATTCACGAAAACATTTCTAAGGTGTGACACCTGATATCTTGATCATTACATCACATCTAACATAGATTTCACATTCATCATGTTGTGGGCTTGCCTGGTCTTTGCATAGGCCCTTCTCATGCAATTACAACAATCACGAAGCACCTCCAACCCAAGTTCCTTCATTCCTCCATGTACCTCAGGTTGTGGGCTTGCCTAGTCTTCATATGGACCCTTCTTGTTGCTAATGTATTTTCTTATATTATGTAGGGAAAATCTCAATACTGGTAGATGGATAAAATAGTTATCCACGAGACTCTAAAAAGAAATAGTAACTCCTCCACAACACACTGAATATAAGCAAGTGGATAATAGGGCCTATTTATAATCACTAATAATCCATATATATGGACAAGATAATAGGGCCTAGCTAATATAACCAATAGTTCCTAGCTAATAATCACTAGAGAACTATGTGGTCCGGATATAGTCGACAAAGGGAACAGGCTGAATACTACTAAAATATACATTATATGCAAGTAGTAGTATAAAATCATGTATCTAAGATTGTCATCGAGCACCACAGCTAGGTACCGACAGAGTTCCTCAGTGACATCATACATCCCATCCATCTTGTGTACAAGTCAAAATTCAAAAACGTAATACATGTACAAGGTCGGGGCATGACATGTCATATAGCGCTAAAATGTAACTTTGTCCTGGATATTAAAATTTTTCGAAATGTCATCAAGGATTCTCATCTTTTAGGTTTTATTAATCTAAAAGATCAGTTAAATAACCTGCAAGTAGTGAGATCTAATAAAATGTCACTAACTACACTCTACGATGTAAATTAAATCACGTAAGCCAAGAAGAAAGTCCAGCAGACTAGAGTCCTAATGGACATCAGTAGAGCTCCCCTTCCTATTGAGGCAAGCCCATCTTTGAGTGGCCTAGTGATCCAGACAGCTACATGTTCTAGTATGATGAATGTGTGCAATGCATGAACAATCTTAGATGCAGTAGGGATGCATGACATGCAATAGAAAATTTAATAAACACACACTTATCTAATTTGATATGATAATTGTGCTTGCACATGTATATCGTGTAATAAACTTAATAGGTTAATAAACCATGTGCCGAAATCATAAATGTAATGTTAATATATTAGGAACATCATTAGGGCTTAAACCCACACAATTGAGATAGCAAAAAGATGTCGGATTGTCCGGGGATTTGGACACCTAAACTTGAGATATCCTAATATAGTAAATAGTTATATTGCTAATCTTATTGCTAATTTAGTTGGCAACCCAAAGGTTAAATCGTTGAAGTGAATTGCGATCTAGAACTTGAAAGATGTCAAATCGGATGGATTAGGTTGGCTCCTGTGGGGTGAATTGAAATATCGTAATCACCCAACCCATCAGTGCAATTAATATTTTTTATTAATTAAATATTCTATCATTTATTAAGTTAATTATTTTTAATGCGAAATTAATTAAGATCACGCGGTGAGTTCAGTTTAAAATTGAACATGCACAAAAATCATTATTATGTTGCTTAATTAATTAATTAATATTGGGTGCGTGATCCAGGTGACTCAAGTGGGACCTAAATTTTATAATGCTCACATCTTTTTATCATTACAACCTTGATTAGGTGACTTAGATATCATTTTACTACGCACAATCATCAAGCACACAAAACACAATCCAAAAATCAATGAAGATGCAAACTTTATATAAAAACCAAAATTTTACAATGATCTAACATGAAAAACATATTGAATAATATATTAAAATGAAACAATGCCAAACATGTAAAAACAACCAATGAAAAGGGAAGAAAAATAGGAGGAAGAGGAAGAGATGTGGGAAGAAAGGGAAGGAAAAATAGGAGAAATGGAGGAAGAAAAGGAGGAAGGGGGAAAAGAGATGGGAAAGGGTGGAGAAGAAGGGGAGAGGGGCAGACAACAAGGATAGGAGGAGAAGAGAAAAGAGATGGAGAAGAAAAGATGAGGGCTGGTAGGGTTTCTGAAAAGCCTTATGTTGTGCTAGCGCCGTACCGCTCACTAGTGAGAGCTATGGCATTGGACACATGGGGCGCATGCGTGTGTCATGGCCATGATGCCCCAACGATGTGGGGTTGGGCCCTAGATTGGACCAGAATAGGAAAAGCAGGGAAGGAGACAGGAAAAGGAGTGGGGCAGGCTAGGGAAGGCTTCTAGGGCACATCTAGGGCTAGAAGATGCACTGAGGATGCATGTAGCACGACTCTAATGTGACACACAATGTAACACTGTGATCCGACCCATAGAGCAAACTGAATCGAACCAATAAATTTTGGGATATTAATCAACAACTCAATAAAATTGAGAATTGATACAAAAAGGACCTAACCGTTCAAGGCATTAAAAGACGGAACCCAAGGTAATCTAATGTACGTGCATAAGTAACACGGTTTCGCATATTTGGATATTTCTTTTCGATTAGCTCTATGACTCTAGGGATTGGAGTAACCTACACAAAATAAGTTAGACCTGCTACCCTAGTGTATTTTGTCTTCAAAATAGAGGAAATATAGTTAGGTAGACAAATGCTAACAATATTCATAGCGTAATATCACAAGGCACAAGCTGGCATGGGTCACACCACAAGTCTCAAGGCCACATGGCCACAACATCAACACATGATCCATTATCTCAAGACATTAACACAATAAGTTAGGTACATATCCCATAGACAACAAAGTCCCCAAGGGACACAACACAACTAGCTAAACCACAACACCAAAACATCGGCCCAACATCCCCTAGATTCCTCGTGATATGTGCAGTTACAATGGCTAATGTAAAGCCTGCTCACCTACATAATATAAGAAAACAGATCAACAAAGAGTGTCATTGTGACCAGAATAACTAATAGGAAAAAACTCAACATTGGCAAATGGATAAAATAGTTATCCATGAGAAACAAAAAACAAATAACTTCTCTACCACACACTAATCATAAGCAACTGGCTAATAGGGCCTATTGATAATTGCTAATAATCTATACACATGAATAAAAAAATAGCGCATGGTCACATGTAGGTAATATAGCTAAAAGGGCCTAGCTTATAGTCACTGCAGCATTGCATGATTCAAACAACTCAAATGCGACCCAAATTTTATAAAGTTCACATCTTTTTATCATTACAACCTTGATTAGGGGATTTATGGAGCATTTTAGCATGCACAATCATCAAACACACAAAACAAAATCCAAAAATCAATAAAGGTGTAAACTTTATGTAAAAATCAAATTTTTACAATGATGTAACATACAAATCATAGTGAATAATATCTTCAAATGATCAAAACAATATGATCTACATGATTCTAACAAGTTCTAGATTAAACAATACAAAACTTGAAAAAAACAACCAAAGAAAGGGACGAAAAATGTACCTAGAGGAAGAGGAAGAGAAGGGGGAAGAAAGGGAAGGAAATGGAGGAAGAAAAGGGGAACATAGAGGGGAAAGGGTGGAGAAGAATTAGAGAGGAGCAGCCAAGAAGGAGAGAAAGAGAAGAGAAAAGAGATGGAAAGGAAAGGAGGAGGGAGGTTAGGGTTTTTATAAAACCCTACACTGGGCCAGAGTCGTGGTGCTCACTAGTGTTAGGCACATGCGCATGCACACCAATGCCGCAGCCCTGATGTCCCCAACGCCATGGAGCTGGGCCCCAGAATCAGGTCGGAACTAGAAAAAGGAGGGAAAGAGCGGGGGATAAGAATGGGGTAGGCTAGGGAAGGATTCTAGGGAATATCTAGAGCTAGAGGATACGCCGAGGATGCATGCGGTATGATTCTAATGCGACACATGGTGTAAAACCCTGATTTGACCTGCATAGGGAACAAAATCAATCTAATAAATTTTTAGATACTAATTCGCCTCCCATTAAAATGAAGAACCGATACAAGAAAAACCTAACCGCCTAAGAAATCTAATGTATGTGCACAAGTACCTTGGTTTCGCATACCTAGATATTTCTTTACCATCAGTTTTAGGACACCAGGGCTTGGAGTAACCTATGAAAAATAAGTTACACCTACATAGACTAGAGTATCCCAACTCACAAATAGATGTAATATAGTTACATACACAAAAGCTAGCAACAGTCATAGTTTAATATCACGAGGCACAAGCTAGCATGGGTCACACCACAAGTCTGAAGGCCACATGGCCACCACATCAACACATGATCCATCATCTCAAGACATCAACACAATTAGTTACATGCATATCCTATAGATAACAAAGTCTCAAAGGGACACAACACAAATAACTAAAAATTCACAACACCAAAAACACCAGCCCAGTATCCCCTAGAGTCCTCGTGATATGTGGAACTACACTGGCCAACACAAAGCCTGCTCAACTACATAATATAACAAAATGTGTCAGCAATAGGAGTCACTGAGTCTGAAATAACTAATAGGGAAAATCTCAACATTGGCAAATAGATAAAATAGTTATCCACGAGAAACTGAAAAGAGACCACAACTTCTCTACAATTCACTAATCATAAAGAACTAGCTAATAGGGCTTGATCATAATCGCTTATAGTCCATACACATGAGTAGAAAAATAGCTCACGGTAACATATAGATAATATCACCAATAGGGCCTAGTTGATAATCACTAAATGGGTTGGATATACTTGACGGTGGCAAGATGCCAAATACTACTAAAATATGCATTGTATGGAGGTAGTAGTATGATATGATGTATACAAAAGACCGTCATCGAGCACCACAAGTAGGTTATGACTAGGCCCCTCACTGACGTCATGCATACCATCCATTTTTTGTGTAAGTTAAAATCCAAAAACATAATACATTTATGAAGTTTTCGCATGGACATGTCATATAATACAAAAGTTCGACTTTGAATTGAATCATTTAATCTTTCGAAAACTCATTAAGTCTCATCCTTGAGGTTTTGTTAATCCAGAAGATCAATTGATGACCCGTAGGTAGCGGGGTTCAATAAAATACCACCAACTATGTTTTACGATATAAATCAAATCACGTCAGCCAAGCAGAAGAGAGTCCTAACAGACCTAAGAAGAGCTTCTCATCCTACTGAGGCAAGCCCATCTCTAAGCGGAATAGAGATGTGGATAGCTACATGTTCTAGTATGATGAAAGCGTGCAATGCATGAACAATCCTAGATGTAGTAGGGATGCATGGCGTGCAATAGGATATTAAATAACAACTAATTTGATCTAATTTGATAATCATGCTTGCGCGTGTATATTGTGTAATAAACTAAATGGGTTAATAAACTATGTACAGAATCATTCAAAGGATGAAAAAATCAACCAATTCCACTCGAAATCCGCCGATTTAACTCAGATAAAATACAATCTGATCCAAAAACTAAGAGAATTTGGTTTTTTGTAACTCGGCCGTCTAATCGGCTGATTCACCCCAATTCCGACCGATTCATGACCAATTCGGAATTGGGGTAAATCGGGAATAATCGGTTTTGGTTGGTAAATGATGAAAATACTCTAGGTATGATAATAAATAAATTATTTAAGTATGGGTAAAAGTGGAATCAAAATTTAACCTCCGCTCGTCTGCTACCGCCGATCTTGGCTCTGCCCTCCCTCTGCCCGTCTACCGCCGCCGATCTTGCCTCCGCCAGTCTACCGCTACCCCTTCCCTCCATGTGTCGCCCATTGCCTCTACCCCTCCCTCCACCACCGCCCCTTGCCTCTACCCTCCCTCCGCCTGTCTATCGCCGCCCCTTGCCTCCGCACTCCCTCTGCCCGTCGTGGGGGATGGTCAGGGCTGACGGGGAAGTGGTGGCAGGGCGGGGCAAGAGGCGTAGGGGAGGATTGGGCAGGGCTGGCAGGGGCGGTGCGAGGCGGCGACGGCAATAGCAGTCGGAGGCGGCGGCAATGGGGGTGAAGTAGCGGGGCTCGTCGAGGTGAGTGAATTGGGGAAAGAAATATAGTCTATGGCATTCTCATAATTAAAAGTTGACTCGACTCCAACTCGAGTAAAAAATAATAGCTAATTCTAAATAATTAAAAAAATCCAAAATTTTTTCATAAAATATAATACACACAACAATATAAAAATGACATGAGTACCAAACTTTTATATATTTATGTTTTAGTTGTCAAATTATTGTATATGACCAATTTGGACTGATTCAACTGAACCAATTCTTGACTGATTTATACCGATTCTATCTGATTAGGTGACGAAAACCGATTCCGATTCCGATTCCGATTTTTGTAACTATGGTTGGTATATTACAAAAAACATCTGGTCTTAAACCCACATAATTAAGATATCAAAAATATGTCGGCATGTATGAGGATTTGAACACCTGAACTTGAAATATCGTAATATAGTAAATAGTCATGTAGTATCTTAGTAATTATCCAAATAATCAGATTTGGTTGGTAACCCAATGGTTAAATCAATGAAGCAAATTGAGATCTCGAACTTTAAAGATGTTGAATCAGATGGACTCGATTTTGATCATGCAAAGCGAATGAAGATGTCGTAATCACCCAATCCAATTGCGTAAATAATAATTTTTATTAATTAAATATTTTTTCATTTAATCAATTATTTAATTTAAATGTGACGTCAATTAAACTCACACAGTTGCTTCGTTTTTAAATTAAACAAGTGTGAAAATTATTATTATGTTGTTTGTTTAATTAATTAATAGTTGGTGTGTGATGCTAGTGACTCGAACATGACCCTAACTTTATAAATTTCACATCTTTTTATTCCATAACCTTGATTACATAATTTAGGTTGTGTTTTATCGTGCATAATCATCAAATACACAGTACGGAATCCAAACAATAAAGGTGCAAAATTTACATAACAATTAAATTTTTTATAATGATCTAACCTAAAAATATATTGAATAATATACCAAATGATCAAAATAATATGATGTGCATGATTCCATCAAGATCTACATGGAAACAATGCAAATCATGTAAAGCAACAAAAGAAAAGGGAATCAAAGTGTACTTTGAAGATGAGGAAGAGAAGGGGAAAGAAAGAAAGAGAGAAGGACTAGGGGAGAAAAGAGAGTGTAAAACCCCAGTTTTGATTTAGGACCCGTTTTAGTTTTGTCTAGTTCAGGCAGTCTCGAGTCGATTTGAGTGAACTCGAGCTAGAACAATATTAAGAATATGAGAATGAGGCCCAGATGGTCGTATGAGCATGTTACAGTGGCTGAGTAATCCTAACATGCAGATGATAAGAGCATGAGTTATCAGTGTGTACAAAGGTATACAAAGTTGTTTGTATGTGTTATCTAGGATTTTAGACCTATATCTAGGCCGTTCACCTTTTAGTACTCATTTTGGGATTTTCAGAGTATTTCATTTACTTGTAGCATAGGGATTTTAAACCATCGGATTGTAATCTGTGGGCCCAGCTCGATTGCAATGAGGGTTTGGAGGCCCATTTACCCTTTTGCCTCGATTCCCACCCATAGAGTCAATTTTGGGACTTGAGTCAGTTTCAAGTTTGGATGGTCTCGATCCGAACTTTTCATCCATATGTATAGTGCATGTACCCATAGGTGGGTCCCACGAGGCAACAAGTTGTCACACATCCAGATTGTGCCACATGGAAAGATCTAAGCCATCCACTCAATTTTATCTTCACCCAATGATTACTAGAGTTTCCACGATTTTGAAATTTTTCACTATTATGCCGCCGCCACTTCGTCTCGCCATCAGCAACTCTCCACCTTGCCCCCGGCCATAGGATTGGTATGACGGTGACCACCTCACGGCCGGCTATTAGTTCGTACCCCATCATCGCCACCAAAGCCGCTGCAATAGCCGTGGGCGACGGTGTTTTCAGTATTGTTTTTGCCGTCGCAGCCACCCTTTTGGGCCGTTTTCTACTGATGACGAGCCACCATCAGCTGATCCAACCAACCCGACGGCTTCCCGTCATCGAGATCTACAATTTGGGACCGACACTGACCACCGCAGCAGCCGTGATCGCTGCCAGCGGCATCGCCGCACCGGGTGGCGATCCACCCCCATTCTTGCTGTTTTCCGGCCGACCAGCGGCAGGAGTACACTGATCATCACCGCCATGATGTTCCCCATCCTTCCCTCTTTCAGACAAAACTGCCGGCTGCCTCCGCCGCGCCGCTGTCAGCATTTTTTGGCAATGGGAACCGGCGGCCATCCACCCTACTCGTTTGCCTGGTTTGTTCTCCGCCTGCTCTCAATCGCATCCACCTACCCGCGGCCACATCTGCCTGCTCATGCCCGAGTCCGCCAACCATGTCCATGTCTATGCCGATCAGCCTAGCCAACCTAACCAATTTTCCAGTTAACCTAGATTTGGTTGGTACAGCCTTTTTATTTGGTTTGGTTTAGCTTCGTTCATTCTGGTTTAGCCCGTTTTCGACTATTTCTCGACTGTTTTGGTAATTCGAGAACCCTTACATTATTTTATATACACATTCACATGATTTAGTATGATTGGATGCTATGATAATATGTCTTTATTTATTGTTTTATTTAATTAATTAATTGCTTATTTATTCATTATTAATTAATTGTTTTTATATATATGTTTATTATATATGATGAATATTTATATGATTATTTGTTGTTATTAACATTATATTTACTTATGAACATTAGTCATATTTTGTGTGCTATATTGTATATATATATATATATATATATATATATATAGTTATTTATTTATTTGTTTGTTCGTTTGTTTGTTATGTGTATGTTATTATCTATTTATATTTAATTATATATGCTTGTAATGTATGAATATGATATTATTAATATTCATTATTAATGAGTATTAACTATTTGTTTCTTTATTTATTTATTTAATGAATTATTATATATATATATATATATTTATTTATATGTTTACCAACTTGAGTATATGTTGATATTTACTCGCCGCAGATGTGCAGATACGCTTGGAGCTTAGACCACATGTCCATAGGACTCTCCCTCTCTGCTTGACTCCTTGCGTGTCAAGTTTAATCTTGTTTTATACGCATGACAACATCAGCAGCATTTTATTGCATCCCTCCAATGTCGGGCCATTTAGCTGTGTTTTCTACCTATGTTTAATAAAACTACAAGGATGAGATCCCTTGTTCGTTTTCGAACTAAAGCTCTAGAAATATATATACTACAAGCCTCTTTCATAAGCCTATTATATGAGTACGTCGCATCTTTAGGGATTTCACGAATAAGAGAGTAAGCAGTATAGAGATATGTATGAATCGCACCAGTACTCCTTCAAACCATAAGGTAGTGCGGTGTATGCTGATATTGGGTAATGAAGCGCATTTCCGAAAATTGTGGCACTAACTTAACTGTTCTTTTTGCCACTCGAGTACCGTGGCAGTTGATATGGAAGGTGTGGGGGCGTAAGCACTGTATGTATGTGTGAATATGATTATGAGCCGTGCATGCGAGCTGGTAATTGCTTAAGTATGTTTGCTTACTGCCTAGTGTGTGGCAATCTTGAAGTTTCATAAGTTTTCCTAGGTAATGTATTACCCATTTGCGAGATTGTATTAGTTATTTTTCGGACTAGTAGCATTCGTTACTTATAGTTTTCATGTAATATATATAGGTCATTGAAATCCTAAGTCGACTTTGGTGGGAGGACTGATAAATGCTACTCTCACTTGGGCTCAGCAAAGTTATTTACTTTCTTACTTTTATTTACATTTAATGTGTTATGATGGGTATTTAATAATGTCTTCCATTCTCATGACAACAAGCAGGTTGTTTCGATATATTTTAACAATCAAGTCGTACTGACTGACAACTTTAAATGTGACTCAACTAGATCGTAACATTTTTTATTCGGTTCTTAAGTGAACAAAAATCGGGGTGTTACAAATTGGTATCAGAGCTATGTCTTGGTTGACTAAGATGGAAGATTTTTATTTTAAGCCAAGTGTGTGAAGCTGTCTTAGCCAAGCCGACAGGTATTTATTTTTGTATTTTCTTAGTGTTTTAGATTTTTTGATCAGTCAAACCTAAGGAATGTATGTTTTAGTGTTAATAGAGGAGGTATGAGATGGATATGAGATATGACTTTAGTAAATGCCAGCATGGATCTCATAAGATGTCATGATAAGCTTAGAGACACACCTTGTCTTTTTATGTGCTTGAGATTTGGACTACTAATAGTGTCCACATGTTATGTTAACAGAGGTTGAGTTGGATAGTGACCAGGAGTATTTGGAGCATTGGGGACATTACATCACTTGCCCGTCTTTCGCATGTCACCATATCAATCCTTCCTTGGGACATGGTGTACATTGTGAGACAAAGTTATAAGAGATAACACAAGTTGGGAGCTTGGAGTATGGAGATACTCATGTAGTTACATGACACATGAGGAGAGACCTTTAGTGGCTTCAAGAGATCTATTAGGCATAGTTTGAGGCCTACTTTGGAGAAGTTGGATCTTCAGACAAATCCCTGTGGATGAAGGATATGGCTATGATAGTGGAGCCACTAAGGTACTTGGAGTACAGATGAATGTTTGGATAGATGACTTGAGATGGACAACGTCGAGGAGATAACAGTGGATGAGGATGAGTAGCGAGGTGGATCTACATGCCCATCGACACTTCACTGCCGCCCCCACTTCCTCTGGTGTATGTTTGTATTAACAATATTATTGGCCACTCTTCAACAGAATAGAGGCACGAACACATTGAGAATGAATGAGATTACCTTTGACCAAGGATTTTGATGGTTGACCGAATTTCACTCTATCTGCCAAGGCCAAACTAGTGATTGTTATTGAGAACCAATCAGTGCTTATGAGAATAGTTACTCCAGAGTCCAGGAGACCAGTGTGGGCTCAACATTATCTTTTCATCGTACGTGTCACCCTATGATCCAGACACCTCCGGATCATATACACATGGTTGGATGACTTGATCCAAGATAATAGCAGCTACCTCTTGGAAGATAGACACATGGAGATAAACATACCAGAGACAATAATGGGTTCACAACATACATGATTAGGATCAGGCTTCAGTACCTAGATAGTACAATCGCCATATGAGTAGCACAACCGCCGTACGAGTAGCACAACCACCGTCCGAGTTGCACAACCACCAACCGTGATGCACTGCCACCGATCGAATGCATACTACTGTCGTCTGTGATGCATAACCACCATCTGTTATGCACTATCGCCATCTGAGGGAGTAGATATAGTGAAAGTAAAGACGAAGTAGTTAGCTCACCCTATAGGAAGACAACTACTTGAGGATACTCTTAGCTTTGAATAGAGATCACACGTCACAACATTCAAAGTAGAGTTGGGTCAAGGATTGAAGACAAGATATAGCTACGGCAACATCAGCCTGGCTGAGGAAAGTTAGGTGCACTGAGATAATTTTGAAGAGATGGCACATGATTGACTTTGCCAACCATCTTGCATACCATTGCATAGACCTGACATTGTTCGGTCAAATGCTTATTGCAAGATAGTGTTAGTGACAGCTTTATAGGTTTCAGCAGGTAGTGTTAGTGATAGTCATCAAATGGCTGTGCATGGATAGAGTTAGAGAACATGATAATATGATATCTAGATAAGATGACCACTGTGGTCAGATTGTTCAGTAAGCGTTACAGCATACATGTGGCCCACAACCAGGGTTCCACAAATTAGATAGTTAGCAAATGATTCGATACACAGTTTAACTCATTTAGAGTTTGGCCTAGCCAAAGAGAGATATTTGACCCGTATTATAATTTTCACATGGATGATGGGTTTAGTGAGTAAGCATCCATTAGGGAGACAGTGTTTTCCTTGTGCTTCGCCAAGACGATTAGGTCGTTACCTTGAGACATAAGATTAAGCCTTTGCCCCGAGTATAGGAGGTACCTTCGTGGTACTATTTAAGACTTACGGTGTAGGTAGCCGATGACAGACCTGTCTGAAGGAGACAAGTTCACCCAAGCTTGGGAGACACGCAGACAAAGACTTTAGTTAGACTGGATCATATTGACCTGATAGAGGGACATCAGTGTATGCTCATCTTGACTTATGACTTTGCTTGAGAGTCTACAACAACTGTAGTAGTCATGTGAGTCAAGATTAATGCTACAAATCGGTACGGGACAGTAGGTCACACATCACTGAAAAGCGGATGAGACATGTGTCAAACCTCATTATGAGTCCCCGTAGACTCGAGGAGAGATAGTGGCTCTTTGGTCATTTAAACCCCATCCGTTTAAAAGTGTGTGGCTAGTACGGTATCAAAAAACACATGCCTACTATTAGTTGATTGAACTAGAACCACTTAGGAGCTATCTCTTAGACTTGTCATTGATTGGCTATTCCATAGGCTGGCCACCTATGGCACAGTCCAATTATGAGGATCTTAGAGACATGTGCATGGACCTACCCATATTTTTGAGTCCCCCAATATCATATATAGAGTTTCATTTCCCCATTGTGACTCAGACGGAGATCCTTACATCACCACAGATAGAGACATGATGTCAGACTATGTGAGGATGAGACACTTTCTAGCTAGAGCCCTAGAGCAATATGACTAAATTTTTTGGAAAGATCCAATCTCTTTCCATGTGACCAGATATGTCAAACAGAGCCAAGCTTTGACCTGAGTATGTTCACACTACCTTCCTAGATATATCAGCCCTTCAATCTATTTTTCCAAATGGTTGAGATGAGCAAACATTGACCAGTGCATGTGCCACAGACCAGGTGTGAACTCCACAGTTCCATGCAAAGTATGCTATCATACTCCTTGAGACACACTCTACATGTACAGGTGTTCTCGCCATCATTCCATCATAGAGAGCTCCCATCAGCGATAGTTAATGGTTGTATCGATAGTTACGAGAGTCATAGCAAACAGTAGAGTCATAGCCACTCTCCTTTTCTATTATGGAACAAAGTGAGATACTTGACTTGAGACAAAGTTGGCTAGGACCCAGTGAGCTATCTAGTTCCTCTTACAGGGGATACTTGAGTGTTTGACCTAGACTGGCGAGAGTGAACGAGACAACCCATTAGTATGTACCCTTACTTGGTACTAGAGTCCATCATATGCTAGCAGGACTCGCAGGACACCATAGTATAACCATAAGACCTGGAGCAGAGTGCCTTGAGGGTACCCGTAGTGACCTATAACATTAATGAGGATCAAGGAGACATGGGTAAATGTTAGGCCTCATACTGTCAATTGTTTAAAGTATACAATATTTACCCATGTTTTTAATATGATTTTGTACTTCCTGGGTATAAACATTATTAATTGGGTGATATTTCTCATTTTAGTCTAGTTAATTAATATTTTATGAGATATGCTTAATTTTGGTGTTTAAATGAACAAAAAGATGAATAAATTAAGTTTTGGAATTGAATGGTCATGACACTTGGCCCCACCCAATGGCTACTATTCATGGTGTTCAATGGAGTCAAGGAGTTGGAAACTTGAAGGGGCATCATAATTAATTAGACTTCATCAATTTGTGAACACCCTCTTCAAATTCTTGTATCTCCACTTCTATATAAAGTGGTCGTCATTTGTTGTTGGATATCATATCTCAACTTTTGGCTTAGTAGTTTTGTGAAAGAAAATATTTCTTGTTTTTGTAATTTCTTTCTCTTTCATAATAAAAATTAGTTTCTTCTTTATAATGTTTTCTATTTTTATTATGGAGTAGTCTTATATTTCGTTCTAGAGAAGAATGTAACTTAACATGATTTAATTAAATTTATTTCAACTTCTTACTCTTTTATTTATCCGGATTGTTTGAAATATCATGTTCTAAATACTAACAATAAATTGATCGCCTATATCTTAGATCATGAGGTTTAATTAGATTTTGTGAGAAATTAATTAGATTAGTCATTGATAATTCATCATATGACAAATCTTTTCACTTGTTTGTCATTGTGGTTGGAAGATACACAACACCGTATGTGATTGTAAGGCAAATTTTAATGCATTATTTTGTTGATTAATCAATTATCATTGGGAGGTAGAAATTGAGGCAAAATAATATAAGCATGAAGGAGCGGGAGCCACCATATCATATAATTATCCTAGATCGACAATCCGAGGGAATAAAGGATAAGAGTAAGATTTGATGAAGATTAAATTCATGTTAAGGGAAATTCGAGTCTAGAACAAGTTTTATCATTTTAACTTCTCCTTTTATTTAAAATTATTATTTATATTTAGTTAAGTCAATTATTTTTGTTTTTCTATTAATATTATTTTTATTAATTAATTTAAGAAAATTCATCTCTTTGTGGGAATGATACTCAAATTTATCATTACATTACTTGTTTCAACCGTGTATACTTGCATGATATTGAAATTATTCGAATAAGTTATTCGACGTAGCTAATTAATTATGATGTCCCTTCAAGTTTCTAACTCCTCGACTCCATTGAACACCATAAATTTTAGCCATTGGGTGGGGCGAAATGTCATGACCATTCAATTCCAAAGCTTAATTTATTCATCTTTTTCTACATTGAAACACCAAAATGAAACATATCTCATAAAATATTAATTAACTAGAATAAAACGAGAAATATCACCCAATTACTAATGTTTATACCCGGGAAGTACAAAATCATATTAAATACGTGGGTAAATATTGTTTACTTTAAACACTTAACACATACCTCCTATCAGAAAGTTTTCCTGGTATAGCTTAGACTAGCACCCTGCAGTACTTTGGAGGACCTGCTTGACCACCCAGTAGACCCTTAGGGGTGAACCTAGGGTTTTCCCACCAAGGTCATTGCATTTTAGTCTCCATAGTTTGAAATGACCCTAGGAGGTTAGTCCAGCGAGATGACTTGAGCATGCATGGTCAGTCCAATGAGACGATTCGAACATGTATGGTCAATCCAGTGAGACGATTTGAGCATGTATGGTTGTGCAGACAGATGATTCTAGCGTGTATGGCATCCTTTGCCAAATGATTCGAGCATGTGTAGTCTGTCCAGCCAGATTAGTAAGGAGCTCATGAGCTTTGTCAATTTTCAGAGATCTAGATTCATGTTGGTACACTTGGACCGTGTGTAGCTAGCTTTTGAGGGAGACCTACCAGCAAGATGGAATCTTTAATTGAGTCCTCCGATCACAGTTGATGTAAGAAATTTCGAAGACATAATTTTTATAAGGAGGGACAGGTTGTAAAACCCCAATTCGACCTAGGGTTTTACCCATTTTAGTTTTGCCCAGTTCAGGTAGTCTTGAGTCGATTCGAGTGAACTTGAGCTAGAACAATATTAAGAATATGAGTATAAGGCCTAAATGGCCGTATGAGCATATTACAATGGCTGAGTATGCCCAACATGCAGATGATAAGAGCATGAGTTATCAGTGTGTATAGAGGTATGCATAGTTGTTTGTATGTGTTAGCCAGGATTTTGGACCTACATCTAGGCTGTTCAGCCTTTAGTACTCGTTTGGGATTTTCATGGTATTTCATTTACATGCAGCATAGGGATTTTAGACCATCGGACTATAACCTGGTGGGCCTAGCTCGATTGCATTTAGGGTTTAGAGGCCCATATACCCTTCTTGCCTCAATTCCCACCTATAGAGTCAATTTCGGGATTCCAGTCAGTTTTGAGTTCGAATGGTCTCGATCCGAACTTTCCGTCCTTATGTATAGTTCATGTACCCATAGGTGGGCCCCACTAGGCAATGAGTTGTCAAACGTCCTAATCGTACCACGTGGCAAGATCTAAGCAATCCACTCAGCTTTATCCTCACCCATTGATTTCAAAAGTTTCCACGATTTTGAAAATTTTCACTAATACATTGCCTCCACTTTGACTCGCCGTCGGCAAATTTCCACCTTGCTCCTGGCCACTAGATTGGTATGACGGTGACCACCTCACGGCTGCCTATCAGTTCGTACCCACGATCGCCACTGGAGCTGTCGCAATAGCTGTTGGTGATGGTGTTTCCAGTGTTGTTTTCCACTACCGCAACCACCCTTTCGGGACATTTTCAGGCGATGGTGAGCTACCATTAGCCGATCCGACCACCCAGATAGCTTCCCTTGCCGAGATCTATGGTTTGGGACTGGCACCAACTAACGCCGTCGCTGTGATCGCCGCCAACGACATCACCGCACCCAGTGGCAAATCACCCCCATTCTTGCCATTTTTTGGCCGACCAGTGGCCGAAGTCCACTGATTATCACTGCCAGGACGTTCCCCGTCCTTCCCTCTTTCAAATGCGACTGACGGTAGCCTCCACCATGCTCCCGTCGGGGTTTTCCAGCGATGGGAACCGGTGGCCCTCCACCGCCGATCCGCGTCCACCTGCCCGCGGCCACGTCAACCTGGTCATGCTCGAGTCCGCCAGCCTTGTTCATGTCCGTGTCCATCATCCTACCCAACCCAACCCGTTTTCCAGTTAAGTCAGACCGGGTTGGTTTGGCCCTTTTCGATTTAGTCTGGTTCAGCTTAGTTCAGTCTCTTTCAGCCCGTTTTCGGCTGTTTTTCGATTGCTTTTGGTAATTCGAGAACCCATATATTATTTTAGATGCATATTCACATGACTTAGCATGATTAGACCATGGTTACATAAATCGGAATCGGAATCGGAATCGGTTTTCCAGTGAATCGGAATCGGAATCGGAATCGGTCTGAATCGGCCAGGAATCGGTTCAGTTGAATCGGTCCAAATTAATTTAATCGGTTATATATAATAATTTGATAATTCATAATATAAATATATTAAAATTAGGTATTGATGTTATTTTGATATTATTCTGTGTATTATAGTTTATGATATTTTTAAATATTTTTTAAGATTTTTTTAAATTATTTATAAATTAATTATTATTTTTGACTCGAGTTACACTCGAGTCAACTTTTAATTACGAGAATGCCACCCTCCCCTCCCTACCCCCGCCGGCGGCGAGCCCGGAGTCGGGGACGCACGGCGGAGGCGGAAACGGGGCGGCGGCGTGGTCGGACGGCCGTGGCGGAGCTGCGGCGGAAGCGGAGCGGAGGGCGGCGACCCCGGAGTCGGGGACGCACGGCGGGGGCGGAAACGGGGCGGCGGCATGGTCGGACGGCAGTGGCGTGGTCGGACGGCAGTGGCGTGGTCGGACGGCCGTGGCGGAGCTGCGGCGGAAGCGGAGCGGAGGGCGGCGGAGCGAGCGCGACGGCGGAAGCGGGGAGGGTTTTAAAAGCCAAATTACCATTTTACCCATGCTTAATTAATTTAATTAAAATCATACCTAGGGTATTTTAGTAATTTCGTAAAAACCGATTCCGATTTAAATCGGCCGATTCCGATTCCGAGTTAAATCGGTTGGAATCGGCCGAAATCGGCCGATTCAGCGACCGATTCGGGGCCGACCGATTCGGCCCCGAAATCGGATCGGCATCGCGCCGATCCGATTTAAATCGGCCGATTCCGCACGGAATCGGCCGATTTCTCAACCCGGGATTAGACGTTATGATGATTTTTCTTTATTTATTGTTTTATTTATTTATTTGCCAAATCATTATTATTTATTTGTTTTTATTTATATGTTTATCATATATGATGAATGTTTATATGATTATTTGTTATTATTAACATTATATTTAATTATGATTATTAGTCATATTATGTGTATTAAATTGTGTGTGTGTGTGTATAACTATATATATATATATATATATATATATATATATATGTATATAGTTATTTATTTATTTATTTATTTTTTCGATATATGTATGTTATTATTTATATATATTAAATTATGTATGCTTGTATTGTATGACTATGATATTATTAATATTCATTATTAATGAGTATTAACTTTTTGTTTGTTAATTTCTATTTATTTATTGAATTCTTATTTATTTATTTATATGTTTACCAACATGAGTTTATGTTGATATTTTTCGTGTTTACGTGTATATTTATATAATATAATTATATTGTCATTTTTTGATTTAAGTATTGTTCATAGTTATGTACTTATTCTTTATCTAATAATCTATGAATGTATTTTATTTATTAATTTATTATTTATTATTATTATAACTCGATTTGTGTGCCACATGTTTAGATATAGGTTTGTTAGGATTGTTTTATTTGTTGTGGTGTATTGATGATATGAGCACACACCATGAGTGTGCATCATATAGAGATATTAGTATTTTATTTAGTAGTGGGTTCCGATGTAGGTTTCGGAGTTCGAGCTTGCCGCACATGTGCATATACGCTTGGAGCTTAGACCACAGGTCCATAGGACTCTCCCTCTCAAGTTGACTTTTGCGTGTCAAGTTTAATCATGTTTTATACGTATGACAACATCGGCGGCGTTTTATTGCATCCCTCCGATGTCGGGTCATTTAGCTGTGTTTTCTATCCATGTTTAATAAAACTACAAGGATGAGATCTCTTGTTGGTATTCGAACTGAAGCTCTAGAAATATATAGTACAAGCCTCTTTCATAAGCCTATTATATGAGTATGTGCATCTTCATGGATTTCACAAATAAGAGAGTGAGTGGTATGGAGATATGTATGAATCGTACTAGTACTCTTGTTGGTTTGACTTTTATTTCAGTTGGTGTTGCTCATGTCTTAGTTTGGAAGGCTTTGGCATGTCTAATTGTTTGTTGGTACGGTTTCATTTAGTGTGCTTTAGAAGTAGTTAAGAGTGTTTACACCTTAGAGGGGTTATTTTGGGGAGTGGATTTAGTCATGCATTTAGTGCCAAGAAGTTGCCAAATACATTAACATTAAATTCTTCAATACAATCATAAGTCATGTCACATTAGTAAAGAGTGCTTATATTGAGTGTGTATGTTTTTATGACAAATTAACATGGTCAAACAATACTTTTAGTTATTATGCATTATCTTTCATGTTTCTATACAAGCTATTGTACAAAATCTTTCATGTTCTTATAGAGTTATTATACATTACATTTCATTATTTCACATTACTTTACACTTATTACACCTTTTCGTTTTCTCGTACCAAATTATGTGTATATAAGCACATCTTTCCCAACTCAGAACTTTTAACTTGTGAAACAACCACCTTTCTTGAGTTTTTCCATCACCATTGTTGGCACCATAGTTCGTGCGAATTTGCCATCAAAGTTGGTTACACGTCAAGGTACCCGTACATCAACTATATTTTGAAGTGCATATTTCCATCGTCAAATATATGATGAGTCATTATTTTTTGAGTATGTCGTTGTTTAATCATTTTCTTTTCTCTGACATTTGATGAAATTATATAATTTTTTAACCAGATCTGAAACTTTGATATTGTAAACCAATAATTTGGCTGAAACTTATATTTTTGTAATTGTTGCACTATCATCTTGTTATTGGTTCTCATTCATACATTCATGTCATATCTTATTTTCCTATGCTTTAATCTGTGTGTGTGATGTGTATGTGTGTGTAATTATTGATTTAAATTCCTTAACAATTTGATATAATCGAGCATGACATCCCTTGAGTGTTTTCAAACATAGATCCACCTCACGTTGTCCTTGGGCTTACTTATATTATTCCCTTCTCAGCCATATATATAGTTTTTATCGAGTTTTTAGTGAGCCGAGAGTTGGTGTATTTGACCTCACATATACAGTTAGTGGGTGTATATGCAACTCATAGCGGGTTTTAGATTAGTGAGTGGCCCGTTCTATTCCCAAGGGACCTTAACATTTTAACATCTTTAGTTTCCTAACACCTAGAGAGGCATGGAGTACAAGGGTACTATTGTGTATTGTGCATGTCTAGAATGTGTGGCTTGACCTTGCCGGTAGATTGCTTCAAGCTTGGAGACCAAGTCCGTTAAGACTCACTTCTTATTTTATTCTATCAATTCAGTGGGTTATTTTATATCATAGGACAAGTTAAGTATAGTTATGTTGCAACCCACTTAATTCAGGTCATTTAGACATCATGTTGAATAACACTTAAGGTGGAGATCCCTTGAGTTGTTTTTGAAACCAAAAGATCCACCACAATCTTCTTCCAAGAGGCCTATGAATTATGATTTTGTACCCAAGCTAAATATTATTATATTATGTTTTGCAATGTTGAGAGTGGGGATATATGTTTTGGATTGTTTTGGGAAAGTCCGAGGACCTTACTTGTTGAGGTGTCCTTTTGTTCAATGTTGATGGGGTCGACACATCGCGCCACTTTCTCTTCTTACTGCATCATTTCCACCCTTGTGTCTATGACCTTCTCACTCTAAGAGACATAAGGTTAAGGGTACCGTTGTAACAACCTGCCCTAACCGGCCGGGCATTATTTAAAAGCATAAATGTTGTAACAATAACATTCAAGAACATGAATTGTAATACGGCAAATAAGTCTAGAAATTTATAAGTAATAAAAATAAATCATGAGTACGAAGTCCCACAGTCTCTAATCGTTTCCCATAGCCACATTTATAACACAAGAGAATAAAAGGAAGTCCAATTTATCATCAATTCACCAAACCTAGGTTGGTAAAAGAACCACCAACCGCACTTTTAATCCTCAGTCCGAAGCTGCTCACGTGTGGAGGCAATTTTGTGCTAGTGATAAAAACCACATAAGCCGTATAATTAAATGAAACAAGTCAATATAATCCCTATTATTATTTCTCGAGACTTTTCGTAGTTATGAGCCTATATTGAGCTCCAATTATGCTGGGAGGGGTGGCCACCCCATCCAACTACAATCACATGCATGCGCACACACGCTCGTGGCCCATGGCCTGTAGTTACCGATATTTATCATTGACTGACCCTCTTTGTACCACAAGTGCATAATGAGTCGTCTTGCGCCACTGCATCCTGTCACCTCTTTCGGCATGGGGGCAGGTATTTAATCTTTCAGAGGGTGCTGCCCTGTATCAAATTGAGTTAATTCATTGACCTCGGTTGCGCTCGGCGCATGGTGATCAGATATGAACTCAAGTCAACCAAGACTCCCACATAGTAATTTTTTAAAGGGTGCGGCCTTGTGTCGGACTAAGTCAATTCCTTGAACCCGGTTGCACTCAGTGCATGGTGGTCGAATCCGGGCTCAGGCCGACCAGGGCAGCGAAAAAGGAAAAATACAACATTTGAAATAATTATACGGACCTAGATAGTTAATAAGTGAACCTGCAACCGTGACCAACGATCTTAATCTGAACAAGAACATAAAATTAAACATAAGTATAATTTTATTCGAGTAGATATGCATACATCTAAATGACTAATATCTATCATTATTAAAATTCGACAACATAAATCATGCAACATTCAACAATCTTAAATATTAAATTATTCATATCACATAATCATTTAAGTACTACTTTTCATTTTAAATTAATTATGTGAATCATCATTCACACTTCACTAATGATCAAATAATTGTTAACTTATAAACAAGTATTTAATTACTATTATTAATATATTTTCCTTTGAGATGATAATTACTTAACCATGATCTTGACAATTTAATTTACGATTTTAATCTTTAATCACTATCATTATTAATAGCAATTTAGTGAGTACTAGATACTTAATTCATTGAATAAAAGCTTTGATATACCTATACCAATCTATTAACTTTTTATCAATTTAGAATATTTAAGTATCAATTAATTAAGTCGTTCAATTAAATTATTGAAAATGATTTGTATTGGTTCAACGCTTGTGATTTTTACATAATTATAGTTTAATAATCCATTTTCTACCTTACCGACTCGTTATTAAAATAATCACTTTATTGACCTAGTATTAAATTTAATATAGTAAAGATAAAATCTTTATTTTATTAATCACTTATAACCATCCGATTTAAATTAATAGTTTATAGTACACCACAGTTTATCATTACCATATTTTTTTATTACTCATGATGATTTCGTACAATGATTAATTAGTTTTAGCAAATGTAACACATAACCATTAGAATAATGATTTTTTATAGGATTTATTATGAGTTAGTATTATTTTTTAACTCGAGCCGTGTCGAGTCAAGTAATATTTACAAGTTTGCCATCTTCTTCTTCCCTGACGCTCTTTTTTCTCTAAACCTCATCTTTGGCACCAAAAACAAACCCGCCCTTCTTCTCCAACCCTTATCTTCGCACCAAAACTAGATCACGTCCTCCATCAACTACAACCTTCCCCAGCAATCCAATTGGAAGCCTAAAGTTAGTGTTTTACAGCAATTATCCACGTCGAACCCTGTCCTGTACTAAGGCGCACAACGCCTAGCCAGTAGCACCGCTGAGAATGCAAGCCAAACACCGTCTGGCCAGCAGCACAGCCGGGAACACTCCCTTCTCCCTGCACGACAACCCACAACCTCAAGCCAAATGCTGTGAACACACACGGCGTGAGCCTTGGCCGACGGACTGATATGGATGCCTAACTTGACAAGCACCAAAGGAATCCCCTATAGCGTTGCCCATTATCCCAACCCCATGCATAGAAATCATAAGATGCCAGAGACTGCAACTCAGTTATACTAAACAAACCAATTACATAGCATAGGACGTTGATGAAGCAACAGCAAAAGCAAGGCGATCATGAATTGATGAAACAACAGAAATTTGCATGGCGGTCATGAATTGATGAAGCAGCAGAAAATTAACATGGCAATCATGAAATGTATGAAAAGTAAGAATAAGGAGATAGGAAGAATACCCAAGCAAGGAGAAAGCCGGCTCCGGTAAGGAATAGGAGAAGAAGATGAGAATGATCGCTTGGGTGAGGAAGATGCCCCTCTCAAAATAAAATGAAAATGACAGCTAGGGTATGGTAAAACTCCCCAACACCCGCATTTCATTTAACCAGATAGAGAAAACAATATAATAATAATAATATACTAATAATAATAATCCAACGTTCGATCCTTCCCCGATCAAGTCGAATATATATATTTTTTCACAATCTTTACAACCGTATTCTGTGGTATATGTCATGACTTCAGTGTACTTGGTTTGCCTTTAGAGCTCAGAGGAGTGATGGTACAATTGGAGATGATAGGAGAAAGGGTGTTGCCCGATCAGCTACATGTCGCACACTGCTGTAGCTTCCTTTGGGTGCTATGTGATTCTTATTATGGTGTTCTATCCCCTTCTTGTTTTACTTTAATATGAGCCACTTAGTTCGTACGTCAATTTGATGTTACAATTATTTTATTTTGCAAACTGGTAACATGTTGCATAACTTGTTACTGACATTTTTCTTTTAATACAAAGGGATGCTAGAGTGTTCACACATACACTTACTCTTGTCATGTTGTTTTGTGTTGTTTTCTCATTTCATTTTGTCATCCAACATCTTTACTTTTGACTTAGTATACAGATGTAATAACGTTACGCATTAGGAACTTATTTTTCCAATAATTTAATAATATTTTGAATAATGTTTATAATTCCTTTGTTTCTTTGCTTGTTGCAGTTGTGAGTAGTGGTTGTCTTCCATCCATGACTCCAAGTAGATTTAGGCCGTAGGGGATTCGTGGGTGTGGTTTTTCATCTAATCGTGTAAAGAGATAGCAAAATTAAATAACATAACATTTCATTTCAGGTCAAAGATGAACTAGGCATGGGATATTACCTAATATGTATGCAATGCTTTGTCTTGGTTGATTGGAATGGAAGATTTCTTTAAGTACGCGTGTATATGAAGTGATCCCTAATTTCAGCTGGTAAGCATGTTGTCATTTGTGTTGTTTATTGTTGTGTGCTTATCTTTGGTTTGGGGGTGGCCACAGGAGGAGATTGATAGATATAGTGAGCAGGACCTGCATGACTAATTCGAGAATATTGACACCATCTAGAGTTATATGTCCATTGGAGGCTCATAGTGATAGTTTGTCTAGTCGACCTCCTGGTTAGGCTGTTAATGAAGAAAATGTTCTCGTAACACCCCAAATCTGATTCGCTATTAAACCAAATTGGAAGTGTTATATGAGACCAAACCGATTCTCATCTTCGATTAAATTAGTCGACCCAAACCTAAGCTTAAGGGAACTATTCTAAGCATCATAAGTTGAGAACACCACTATGATTGTATGAAATGCACAACTTAGCAGGGTGCTACTTGGATGACATGACAACAAAAATATTCACTCACCAATCAATTAAATATGATAAAAATTTTATAAACAAATAGATAGAGTTTTCCCTAAAAGTGCAATAAGAGAAACACCTTGTCCATCATTATATCACAAAATATATGACAATAACAAGATATATCATAACATCATATTTTGTCAAAAACATAATTCATGATTGAGCCTTGACCCATCTGTTGATCTCATTAACAAGACTGAAAGTTTACTAACTTTATCATAGCAATGTCATTATCATTGACATCAAAACATCATTACCAAAAACAAGATAACCATGTATCAAACATCATCAAAATATTTCATCAAAAGTTTTACATATTAACTAGCATGACAATAAAGTGTTCCTCCGTTAGGCATATGTGTGTGCAGGGATGTCACTGCTCATTTAACAAGTCTGTTGTTTCTGATGCTCACCTATATATATAATAAAACCAACATCAATGGTTGTCACTAGTCCAGAAAATAACTAATATCAAACTTTCCATGAGAGCTAACTCTTATGAAAAGAAAACATGCATATGCTTCATCCAAACTCTCATAAGGGTAACTAGTGAGGAGTCATCAAGCTATAATCTAGATTGCATCCCGAAATGACTAGTATGATGCCTCTCTTAGCATTTTTTAAGTGTCCCTCTTTCGCAAATACAAATATCTTAAACCCTCTCCTATCCTCCATATCCTCCTGGCCTTGATCACAAAGGCCAAGTACTTTCAGGCAGTCGCCTTCAATACCCTTTGAGCCACATGTCCAGACATACATTGTACTAAACAATACCCATAGACCCCCACATTTCTCTGGGTGTGAGGAATGAAATCTTTGTTAAAAGACATAAAAATGGGGTTGCTTAACACTTATTTACACCTAATCACAAAAAGAAAAATAGATGGAGAAAACTAAACTTATTTGTTTGTTTTTTATTTTTAAAAGGATAAATATAAAAGCATTTGTGAAATATAAGATTAAGATCGCTATTCTTTAATTGAATTTTAAATGCAATTAAAATTAATTAGTAATTATTGAAATGAAAAAATATAACTCTAATAAAATCAGAATTGTATGAGTATGATCTTTCCATATATACATCAGATTTAAGGAGCACTTGTCAATAGAGATATACTAATGACATTGTCATTATTTACGTTTGGGAAATCACGGCTTTTTTGCCGAAATAGAAATTGTCACATTACTGAAGTACAAGAACAGGAATACATATAAACATAGTTTATAATGTATTAAATAATGAATATAGTGCAATAATGACTCATTTTACAAAGCTTTTCTTCTGCTCTACTTGAAACGGAAAAACAAAAACAAAATTCAAGTTGAAATTTTGCTTTTCAAGTTGATTAACCACATTCTCATAAATGACAAATTCTATCAAACTCGAGTGAAATAAAAATAATTGACTTTCCAAAACTATGGAAAACCCATCTCTTTCTCATTTTGCCACAAAACAAAAGCATGTGGTGAGGGAATCATTTTTCCTTTAAAAATACAGAACAACACATTTTTTAACTGACCTCACTTAATAGAACCCGGGTGAAAGGAGCGGGCATACAATAAACAGTCTACCCTCCTTTTCAAAAAATCCTTTCTTTATTTAATTTATGTCCACATCCCAACAAAAAAGATTTTTGCTTCCATCCACACGGTATTTAGATTTCTACCCTTATGAGAAACAACATCGAAGAGGATTATAAATATATATATATAACAATCATTAAAAACCCAAAGGAAAAAGAAAATGGCATTGTATCCACCACTGATAGATATGCAAAAAAGGATGTTCTTTAAGTTTCTTTTGTTCAGAGGGAATAGCTCTAGGATAGAAGGATTCGAACCTTCGAGTAACGAGACCAAAACCCGATGCCTTACTGCTTGACCACTCCCCATTTATATGTCGATTAGACAATGATATTGTTATTGTTTGTTCGTCAATTCCAATCCAAATATCCACTGAATTGGTTGTTTCTATGATTCGACACATGGAAATGTAGAATTAAGATAAATTCACTGATCATTGCATTGAATTCCATTAAGATATTGTATGAAAATAGAATTCCATCTTGATTTTCATTTTACAATTGAAAGGTTTTGGTTGGGGGAGTCTCCTTCAATACCTTTGAACCACATGTCCGGACATGCCCTGTACTAAACAATACCCGTAACCCCCCATATTTCTCCAGGTGTGAGGAACTTAAAACTTAGAGTTGTCATGATCCCTCGGGAATTGAATACCTTCTCATTAATCCATAGTCTGTTGAAACTAGAACATCACCTTCTAATAATACGTGCGAGACGGTTTCACCATCTCTCGTCTCACTGAAAACTCGATAGAATCATAAATTGGCCATTGGAATGCTTTAGTGTGTGGTACTTGCATGCGTCAGCACTTTACTGAATGCTAATCAGACCACGCATGTGTTTTGTTGTAAGGAATGTTGACAACTCAACTAGCAAACAAGGGCTCAACAATCTTACTCGAGCACCGTGTGTTTCAAATGTGGAGGTGTGCATCACATAAAGAGAAATTGTCCTTTTAGAACTAAGCAACATGGTTTATTGCCAGCTCCTCAGCAACATCTTCAATTGCGAGTGCACCCACAGTAGGAGTTGAAGTGACAAGCTTTCCTAGCACTAGGGCACTAATGGAGTGCCTTGGCACTTCAAGGTGGGAACCCTTGGTCGAAATCAAACTTGACGGGCATTGGGGCAGTACCTAGGCATCCATGATTTGATTGCACCGGAAACTCAAATATGCAAAGAGTGCTAGGGCATTGGTACAACACTTAGGCACTTAGCCTCTTTTTGCTTTTTCCTTAGGGTTTTGCCAATCAAGCAACACAATCACATGACATGTATGCTAGACACACTGGGACCTTCGCCCTAGGCTCTCTAATTATATCCCAACAACACTCGAGGAGAAATAACAAAAATGACATAGTTGTAGTAATGTAGTGCCCAACCGTGTGGGTCTAACCCTGAGGTAACTAGAACCTTCGCTCACACAACATTCAACGAACATAATTTTCAAACACATAGGTAGTGAGGGCAATGCTTTCACTTTCTACTTGGTCTAGTTCACAGGTGAACCAACACGAAAACATTGGGCCATCGGCCCGAGATTTATACAGTGTATATTTGATTTAACCAGGTCAAACTAGGTTGAACCATATTCTAACAATATAAATAAGATACTTCATTAAATGTTAAAAATATATCTTGTTATTAATATTTTATAAAACACTGATTAAAATACAATAATTTTTAATAAAAACAATAGTTTGTAAAAAATTTATACAAGAAAACCAAGTATCGATTGAAAAAGTGAAAAAGCTTAAAACCGTACTTGATTTAGAGGAAATACATGGTGTAGTAGGTACAAGTACATTGCACGATAGGGATGCTAATCGAACGAGTCAAATTGAGTTAAAATTTGCTCAAGTTGGCCTCTTTATTTTGAGTTCAAGCCAAGGTCTCCAAAATGTGTGTGTATAGATATGTGTGTGTGTGCGCGCACAATAAATTATGAATGTTTAAATAGTAATTTCAATTCAATTCTATGCCAAATAATTTATTTAGAAACAAAATCATTATATTATCATGCAAAACTATTATTAAAATAGAATTATATTTATTGTTTTTAATTTTTATATCACTCAAGGCGGACTCTTAATTTCGATTTCAAGTCAAGCTAAAAATGGTTCGAGTCAAATACGACCGAGCTCATCATAATACATATATATATATATATATATATATTATGTGTGTGTGTGTATTTATTTGTTTGTATTTTTTAGATAACTTGACATGAAATAAATTATGAAAGTTTAAATAGTTTCATCTCAATTCAATTATATGATAAATAGTTTATTTTGAAACAAAATCACTATATTTATCATGCAAAACTATCATTAAAATAGAATTATATTTATTGTTTTTAATATTTTATATCAAATATAATTTCTAAAAGTGTGTTTGAACTCTCGCTTGATAGGAGTCAAGCTTTAACCGAAATGAACTCGAGTTGAAAATGGACCCAATTTGTGTTCCTTCAGAGGTGTTAGTACTTATTGCACGATACCTAGTTTCACTAAGTTACTATTTATTTATTCGATAGATATAAGATCACTAACACAAATTCAAATCAAATTGAGCCAAATACATTTTACTACTAATCTAACTTGGCTTGATTATACCTAACAATAGGGACGCTGTAAAACCCACGATTTGAGTCAGGGTTTTATATTCAGAACCGGTCGGTTCGACCGTTATTTTCGAGTCGAGTCAGTTTCAGAACACGTGTACTGAGCCGACGCCGGTCTCGTGTATGAGCCATGAGGGTCATGTGTACCCAAGTATATGATGATAACGTCATGAACACAGTAGAAAGAATGAGTTATCAGAATATATGAGAGTATGCAGTTCATTTTTTTTATTATGATATATAATGGATCGTAGAATTAGTTTTAGGTCGTTTACCGCGTTAGGACGCGTTACGGGCATTTTGGGTGGGTTGATAGTTCTAGAGCATATCATTATGATTTTTTGGTGTTGTTTGATTTTATGGGATTTTCCCATATTTTTTTAGAATTTTTTACGACTTAAATATTATTTTTGACTCGAGTCGTAGACGAGTCAAGTAATATTTATGACTTTGCCACCACACCCCCGCGCGCGCCCTTCTTTTCTTCCCCAAACCCTCGCCCGACGCCGCCCTTGTGCGCGTCGCCGCCGCCGCTGTCGGCGCCGCCCGGCCGTTGATCGACGCCGCCCAGCTCGGCGACGACGTTGCCGTGCTACCCCGACCAGGTCCGGCCCCCGTCGGACCGCCGCGACGCGAGGAAGCCACGCCGCGCCCGCGTTGCGCTTCCGTCGCTGATTCCGCCACCGGCGACCAGCGCCGCCGCGATCGGTCAGTCGCCTCAGCACCCTCGATCCCTCAGCCGCCTTTCCCGACCGGAGCGGAGGCCATCGCCGGCCTGGCCGGCCGGATTTAGCGACCCATCGCCGCCGCTTTGTTTTATGCATTTTCCGGTGAGCCGCCACCTCTGTTGGCCGCGTCGACCTCGTAGATGAGTCGGGCTCACCGAGCCGGTTCCGAGGGTACCCAACACGACCACTTTCCGGCCAGTAGACGCCGCCAGCGATTGTTGCCGGAAAACCACCGGAAGCCGCCGGAAAACCGCCAGTAGCTGCCGGAAAACCGGAATTTCTGGAATTCGTCGGAATTCACCGGATCTTCCACGGGCTCACCTAGTCGAGCCCAATCGAACGTCGGATGCCGGGGAGCGCCGAATTCGAGCTCCGAGACACGCGACGAAACCCTAGCCGTCGCCAATTGCCGACGATGTGAGGTATAATTACCTCCAATTGATTATTTAAATTGATGATTGTTAGCATAACATGATAGGATTGAGTGATTCCCATGATAGAAGTCTGAGCATGAAAGAAGTAATGATATGTATGATATGATTGGTAATGAGTAAATATTAAGTGATCCGATGATGTAAAGTAAATTTGAGCATGTTAATCGGGTACGATGTAACTTAGGAAAAACATAGTAAAATTGGTATGAATAATATTAGTTAGAAGTATTTTCATATTTATGATTATTTGATTGTTGATTGACGGTCATTGTGTGTGATTCATCATTTAGTTAGCGGGCGTTAGTATTTAGTTTTGATGTGTAGGTACGGAGTAGGAGCTCGCCGCCTAGGCGCGATGACACGCTTGGAGCTTCTACCAGGTCCGTTTACGGACTCGTCTGTTTTACTCTTTTCTATTGTATGTTTGTTTTAATGCTCTACAGGACGGGTTAAGTGGCGTTTTATCGGATCCCACTTAACTCGGGCCATTTAACCGAACATTTTCCGGATTAATAACCCCTCGAGGATGAGATCCCTCGAGGTTGATTTCGAAAACAAGATCCACAAAAAGTTGCCTTCGGGCCTATTATATAACTCCCTACCCAAGCCTATATACATATATAGTTTTCGCGTTTTCAGTGAGAGGAGAGATGGAGAAATCGACTGCACGTACCATGCAGAGGATGCCGTGACAGTCAAAGCGGGCTCTGGATTAGTGCCAGCGGACTGTTCCATTCCCGAGGGATCCTGACAACTCCGCATTTGAGTTCCTCACACCCGGAGAACGTGGAGGTTTACGGGTACTGTTTAGTACAGCGCATGTCCGGACTTGTGGTTCAAAGGGTACTAAAGGCGACTGCCTGAGAGTACTCGGCCTTCGTGCTCAAGGCCGGGAGAAATATGGAGGTACGGAGAGGGCTTAGGATAAAGTTTCACGAGAAGTACTGAAAAAGAAGTGCTGAGAGCGGCATAGTACCACCAGTAGATCAGTAAGTTCGGGATGCTATCGGGTCTGCAGCCCAGTGGCTCCTCAGTAGTGCCCTTCAGAGTGTTCACGTGGAGTATATGATGTTTTCTTTCATATGAGAGTTTGCTCTCATAGCCAGCTTGTTATAGTTATTTTATTTTCCGGACCAGTAACACTTGTTACTGACGTGTTTTTATACTATATGTAGGTAATAATCACGAGTTGGAGGAGCCAGCTTGGACGGAGGAGCAATGAGGTCTTGTGCACACACACATGTTAGATTTCTGAATGTTTAATATTGTATTGTTATGTTATTATATTGTGAATGTCATTTTCAAATGCATGAGACATGATAGAATGTGAACATGATCAGAGATGTGCAGCGGAAGCGTGGTGGGTTAAAACCCCAGCTTCAGAATGAATTCATAATATGTTAGATTTTGTGTGAATGAAATCATGGATGCATGTGTATATATTTATATATATATATATTATTTTGACAGGGTGGGCCCATAATTGCACTTTTAGGGGAGACCCTGACGGTTTTATTTCAGGATTTTTACCGTAATTGTAATGATGTGAAAATTGGTTGCATGTCATCCATGTAGTATCCTGTTAGGGTTTTATGCATTCATACATACATATAGCAAGTTGGATTTTCATCTTAAGACGCCGAGATTGGATCCGCACGAGTTAGGTTCGAGTTAGCCGACCTAACCGGGGCGTGCAACATGCCGGTTTGGTTCACGAGTGTGAACCAGATTTGGGGTGTTACAGACGCATTCTCATGGGGCCCAAAGGGGAAGGGATCAAGGTCTTATCATCTAACCCACCTTTGCTCCCTTTTAGAGGTCAAAAATTTTAATTTGGCCACATTTTGCCATCCTAATAAGCAGAACACGAGGGCTTTGCAAGGTTGTCGTTTCTAATAACCATTCAGTAAGAAAATAGAAGATAGAAAATTGCAAGCAAGCTTTACAGGTCTATTCCAGTCAACAAAGTTTCCCTGCTTTTACCAGGATGAAAGCTACAGAAGCCACTTGGTAGTGAAAAAACGGTTTGGTAGAGATTGGAAGCGTGCATAGTGGAGCTTACACAATATGGAATATAAAAGCTGCACCGTCTCGGACCTCACTGGCTTCCCCTGCTCTTCACCCTAACAAAACACTTCCTTGCAGAGATCTCGCTGGCATCCAGAGATGCGCCATGTTATTATATCCCATCTAGCCAGCAAACCCGCTTCCCACCCAGCAACCAAATCCTCATATCTTGTCGCTCTTAACTAATTTTTATCAGATGTACCCCAAATCTTATATGATGAGTTAAGCATCTTGAATTTTCATGCGCTTCAATCTTAATTTCATCACGAAGACATGCAAGACCGCACCATCTCACTCCCGGCATGCTTCACGGTCGCAAAGAAGTCACTACAAGACCCAGGCACGGCCGCGGCCAGGCCGGGACAGAGCATGGTCACGGCCGTCTACCAGACCAAGGTTGCCGGGCATTGCCGAGCAATCACAGTGACGTGGAGCAGGCACCTTTTGGTGCACGCCCTCGCCGTCTCCATTGAGGGCGCCGGTGAAGCCAAGGTGGAGCTCCGGCCGTTGTACTTCTGGCGCCGGCAGGGCTCGAAGCGGTTTGCCGTCGGCGACGCCTCCGTCTACGTCTTCTGGGATCTCAAAAATGCGAAGTTCAGGAGCGACCCCGAGCCCGCCTCCGGCCATTTCGTGGCCGTCGTCTGCAACGACGAGGTTGTCCTCCTCCTCGGCGATCTCAAGAAGGAAGCCTACTGGAGGACCGGCGCCCGGCCGTCGCTTATCGACGCCACCCTCGTCTCCAAAAAGGAGCACGTCTTCGGCAAGAAGCGATTTACTACTCGGTTCAAGGTCCATGAGAAAGGAAACCTTCACGAGATATGGATTGAGCTCCGGAAAAAGAAGGGTACCACGGCTCGCGCAGGCGGCGATTTGCCGGAGATCGTGGATTCGGAGATGGTGGTCAAGTTGGACGGGCAAGTGGTGGTGCATGTGAAGCACCTGCAATGGAAGTTTAGAGGGAACGAATCCATCTTTGTGAACAAGAACAGAGTAGAGCTGTATTGGGATGCCCATGACTGGATCTTCAACTCTGGCTTGAGGCATGCCCTGTTTATATTCAAGCCTTCTTCATCGACTGTTACGTCGCCCTTGTCGTCCTGTTCCCTCTCCTCTGCGTCATCCCCGCCTTCTTCTCATCAGACCACAGGTTCCACCAGAGGAAAATGGTCTTCTGGGTTCTCCTTGTTTTTGTATGCTTGGAGGTTGGATTGATCCCATTTTCTTATAGATGTTGTGATTATTGAAAGAAAGATATATGGAACTGATCATCTTGTTTTGTAATGCTTCGCTATATAAGACTGACCTGTGCCTAGACAGGGTTGCCGTCAAATTGAATTTGACGATTTGAAGTGGAAATCGTTGGATGTTGTGGATATCTCGAAGTTTTTCATTTACAAAATTGTTACAGTTAATAAAACACATATGCTCACAATTACTATTAAATAAATAAAATCCATCTTATTAAACAAGTCTCAAGTAGTTGACCCTAGTAATCCAGGTGGAGCCTTTTCCACAATGGCTGCTGGAGTCCTCCATAAGTTATAAAAATTTGAATCGGAATCCGAATCGGTTTTCGAGAGAGTTGGAATCGGAATTAGAATCGGTCTAAATCGGACAAGAATCGGTCCAGTTGAATTAGCCTAAATCGGTCCTATACAAAAATTTCAATTTAGTCAAAATTAGTGGGTTATTAGTATAGAATATATCATTCTAATGTAATTTTCATGTTAAAATATGTATTATATTTTATAATATTTTTTGGATTTTTTAAAAATTATTTAGAGTTAATTATTATTTTTAACTTGACTCGAAGTTGAGTCAACTTTTAATTACGAAAATACTACTAATATTTCATCCCTCATCTCCCCCGCCATCCAAACCCGCCCTTGCCCAATCGCCTCCCTCAGTGCCCCATCCCTTGCCACCGTTGTCACCCAAACCCGCCCCCACCCGCTCCCCCTAGTCGCCCGTCGCCGCCTCCCCGTGGGGGCCAGAATCGGCTCGAATCGGTCAATTCGCGGACCGATTCCAGCCTAGCCGATTTAGAGGGCTTTTTAAATCGGATCACCCCCGATCCGATTTACGCATCATTGGCCTTGTCTACCATTTAATTTCCCCTTTTGTTTGACATAAAACAAATGTAAAATATTTGAAAATTTTTTAATTATGATCTAAATATAATATACAAAATCTCTTTATAATAAAATTTCCACCTTTTCCTTGTGTTTTTATAGGATATTAATGGAGATAAAATTTCTACAGAGGACTGCGTATGAAGTCTTAATTATACTTTATTGTACTATACTCTATAAAATAGGTGATTTTTAGTAAAAGATTAATATTTTTGGAATGAATTATATGGTATATATATATATATATATATATATATCCTGCTAATCAACTGGAGCCTAGGGAAAAGCATAGGCGAAAAGTATTCTTCAAACATTTTAATTAAATTCTTCTTAGGATTGTACATCTTAGGAAAATTACAATTAACTTATGAATAGTTATAACCCTTCACTAAAAGATAAAATAATCAGATAGAAATATCATTTTATAGAACGATGGAAAAGTGCACGTTCATTGAAAATTATTTTTATGTGCCCATATTGAAGAGCGCCAACAAAGTGGTAATTTGCAACAACAAACCAAATATTTATTTTCAGGGTAAATAGAATATATCCCGAAGATTAATAATCAATTCCTTTGACATCGAATAAGCATGAAAATCCTACATTTCATAACAAAAGGAAATGGATAAACATGAAAGACATCCATTGATGTTTGTATATCATGAGTGGCAGTTGTGATAACTTAATTAGTAGGAGATCAGATAGACAAAGAACACATGAAGAAGAAGAGAAGAAAAGTAGTGTTTTTATTGTCTTGAAGAAAAGTAGTATTGTATTATGTTGGGTCTCGGACATGGGGGGGATCATTGATGGGCATGTGATGGGGATGGAAAGGGGTGCAGTGTTGGTGGGATCATTGGCCACTCGAACAAGAACCGTCTCACATGGAGAGGTTGGAGTTGGGATTTAGTTACAGCTGGGAATGAATAAATGTGTGTATGATTGAAAGAAACACGTCTTTGATGGCTTCAAATAATGCCACAATCATCTTTCTTTGGATCCACATTATTTTTAAGGGGTAAAAGAAAAAATACTTTTTCTCACGTCGGATTCAATTGTGTACCCGACTCAACGAATACTATGCATGACATGTGTAAAACTAAATCTTTCTGTTGTGGCTTTGAGCTCTTTGGTTGTGCCTTGTTCTAATGTCTATAGAGTTTTAGAACTCTAGATAGACTTCAAAATGTCCGAATAAATTCTACTCTTGAAATTCTTAAATTAAATTCTAATACATGACTCATTATTAACAAAGGCACCTTGAGGCAATAAATAAATCAATTTAATTATTATTATCTTTCTTATGGTGTAGTTAAATTACTATTTAAAATATAAATAATAAATTCATCAATTCCAAGTTTGAAGAAAGTAAGATATATTTTTCCGATCGACTCTTATAAATAAAAAGAAAATTAAATACCGGCTTCTAATCAAAAGCCTGGTTGCACGAATCAGATTGGCAGCGCGCCGATCCGATTTTGCCCGATTCCTACCGATTTAACTCGGCATCGGATTCGGTTTTTGGTAAATTACTAAAATACCCTAGGCATGATTTTTATTAAATTATTTAAGCATGGGTAAAATGGTATTTTTTATTTTAAAAACCTAAAATCATACCCGTCTCCCCCACGCTTCCGCCGTCGCGCTCGCGCTGCCGCCCTCCGCCTCGCTTTCGCCCGCCGACCTCAACTCCGCCCGACCTTCCGACCACGCCACCGCCCTCGCAACTCCTCCTCCGACAAGTGGCCAGCCGATAGCACCGTGGAGTGTGTTGTGGAGCGCAAAGGCGAGGAGCTTTGGGTGGAATCGGCGGCCGCACCAAAATTTGGGTAAATTTGGATTTTTTTATTGAAATTGAATGTTGTGATGTGCGAATTGTTATCTATGATGTGCTAATTGATTATTTTGATGTGCAAATTGTGATGTCCAAATTGAAATTTTGTGAGGATTTGGGATTTTTTATTGCTGATTTGGCATTTCGTTAAGTTAATTGTGTGTGCTGCAAATTGTGATGTGCGAATATGTGCTCTATGCAAATTGTGATGTGCAAATTGTGATGTGCAAATATAGCTTGGAAGTCTTGAAAATTTGTGAATATAGCTTGAAAACATACCTTTATGATTGTTGTATAAATACTTGAATTTGTGTATTTATGTTGAGAAATTATATAATTATGTATTTCAGATATTTTTGTTATGAGTTGGCAAATTTTTGTATATGACCGATTTGGACCGATTCAGGCCGATTCAACTAAACCGATTCCTAGCTGATTCAGACCGATTCCGATTCCGATTCTGATTCCGACTCCCTGGAAAACCGATTCCAATTCCGATTCCGATTCATGCAACCATGATCAAAAGTAGGATATTTTTTTGCAATCAAAATAGAATAAAAATAAAATAATAATAATAAATTAAATTATTATACTATATCTTTTCATTTAATTAGGGTCTATCTTTGAAGCTGAAAATTGATTAGAATCTATCTCCATGATATTATATTGTTATAATCTATTTCATTATTGAATGTGCGTGTGTGTTGATATATTTAAAATTTATTTATAATATAAATTATGCATGACGTGACATGTGTCTACTTGTATTTTATATGTGATACTAAAATAAATTTGTACTTTTTTATTAGTTTGGAGTGGACTCCAAATCAACTTACTCCCAAACTTGTCATGTCAAGAGGAATCTCAAACTTTTAAAATATGTACCTAATATAGGGAGCAGTGTCTCACTCTTTGATGCTTCATGCAACTATAATAACGTTACTTATACTTTTCATTGTAGCTAAATAAGATCAAGTAGAGATACAAAAACTACCTGCTTAGATATTTGGCTATAAAAGGGAATGGGAACATATTGTAACTCCCCATTTTGGTTCACCCATGAACCAACCGGAAAATATTATCAGTAATCGAACCATTTACTAATCTACTTGATTCGGTTAAGACGACTCGAATCTACCCTAGGCGTCTCAAAATGGTGATTTAACATGCAAAGCATGAATGAGATGCGTGAGTTTTAAAGTTATCCTACATGTATTGTATGATATGCAATTAGATATAAAACAAACCAAACAAACGAAAAGTTTTAAAAGAATAGCTATTTTTAAAATAAAATGGACAGTCTCCTCTAAAAGCGCAATAAGGACCACCATTTCAACAATAAACGGTATATATTTATAACAATAAAGATTAAAAATACAGTCCAAACATAGCATTTTCATCACATGTCTAGTTATCCTTACTTTCCTCATCATATGAGCCGAGTCTAAACTCTATTGCTCACTTGTTCATTTTTCATTCTTTATTTTCATTCACATACAAAATATTTACAACAGTTCATATTATATCATTTAAATTTAATCATCCACACAATTCAACACACATCATCATCACCAATTACACTCGACAAGTACATGTGTGCATAATTTTAGTGTTGCTCTTCCACAATCCCTACAATATTCATTCCTCGCAAGTCTCACCTACATACATACTATAGTTACGAGTGTTACCGGTCTATAAATAATTAATAGTAAAGTGACATAGGAGAGCTGACCCTCCTGTGTCAATAACTAAGAGTTGTCGATTTTGACTGACAATGTCCCCTTTCTAGCTCATCCTCATTTATTGGCCACTTTAAACTATCCCTTACACAGGAAAATCATTCTTTTTCCTTTCAGCCTTCTACATCCTGTGTATCACTTATGGCCCCGAATACAGAGGCCGAGTACTCTCAGGCATGCACCTTAAGTACCCTTTGAAACCACAAGTCTAGACATGTACTGCATAGTAGTACCCATAAACCATGATATTTCTCTTGGTTTGAGGAACTCAAAAATGGAGTTATCAGTACCCCTCAAGAATGGAACGGATGCTCACCAATTCTTGAGCCCGCTTTGATGGATAGATGCCCTATCTTAAGATGTGATTGTTGGTTTCCCCTCATCTCACATTTCACCAAAAACACGAAAAATTACATGTACATAGGTCTGGGTAAGGGTTTCAATATAGTAGGCCCAAAGGCAACGTGAACTGAATCTGAGTTTCGAAAACAAACTCAAGGTATCTTATCCTCGAGGGTTATTAATTTGAAAATCTCATATAATTAGATGGCCCATGTTGAGTGGAATATAGTAAATCCACCACTCGACATGTCTGCTTACTTGTTAAAACAAAACAGGATAGAGTATAGAAGTCAAAGCAGAATCAACTCTTAAACGAACCTAGTGGAAGCTTCAATCGTATCCATGCGCCTAGGCCGTGAGACCCTACTCCATACCTATACATCAAACTAAAAGCTAATACCCATTTATGTCGCATTCACACATCCTATAACACACACACACATCAATCACACATCAATCTCATATAAGTTTTCCCTATACTACATTGCATTAGATTACAATAATTACTTAGTTCACCTTATTAATTCCTTAGCATTTGTTTTAATACACTTGAAACAAGTAATTCATATTTTTATTTACAATAAAAATACCTAACATATCAATTCATCATTCCTAGCATACTTTGTTAATAATTATCACTTTTAAGTTATTATGTTAGAGTTAATTATGCCTCGTGCCGTCGGTAATCGCCGATGGTTAGGGTTTTGTCACGTGGCTCAAGACTCGAATTCGGCACCTGACTGCATCCAAAGTTTGATATGGTTCGATTAGATGAATTTGGTAGAAGATTCGGCGAATTTCAGCGAGTCTGGTTTGTCCAGTGGTTTCTCGGTAGTTTTCGACCGTTTTCTAGAGGCTTTTTGGCAATTTTTCCGGCAAGGCAATCGAGGTTATGGGTTAGCACTAGCTCGGCAAGCTCAACCCAATGGTGGTGGCAGTGAGGATGGCACCGATGGCAATGACCACCGACTGCAGGAAGGAGTCAACCGGGGTCGGTCAGTCGTCCGATTGGCCCTCAGCCAACCTTAGTGGCGGGGCTAGGCATGGGGGAAATGTTTAGCGATCGAAGGAGGAGGCATCAGCGGCAGTGGAGCGGTGCAGATAGAAGTGAATCAATGTCAAGGATCATGGCCCAATCGCATGATGAATAAGCATTGTGTAGACTGGGTGGTAGCCAGGGATGCTCGAGGTAGCATGACGATGTCACGGTGGGGCTTGGCGGCGTCAATCGGTGGTGGTGTGGCGGCCAGAGGTCGCTAGCAAGGATGGTGGGGGCGATGGGTGGTGATCAGGGTTTGTAGGAGAAATGATCAAGGAGAAGTTTGGTGGCTGTTTTGTGAATAAAACTTGACTCAACTTCAACTCGAGTAAAAAACAATAACTAACGCGTAATAAATCCTTAGAAAAGTCCAAAAAAATAGGGGCAAATCTAATAAAATATAATACATACCATAACAACACAATGGCATGTTCTAGAACTAATAACCCACCAAAACTGTGCTATAATGCGTTTGAATGCGTTATTTGGCATAAAAATAATTGTACAATTAAATACAAAAAAATATGCTGCATACTGTTATATACTTTGATAATTCATTTCTCATCATCTTTCTGACGTTATCATCATATACTTAAGTACACTTGACCCTCATCGCTCATAACTCACAAATGGCTACGATTCAGCACACGATTTATTAAACTAACTCGACTTGAACTGACTATTGAACCGACTAGTTTCCTATTGTAACACTCTAACTCGAGTCACGAGTTATACACATATTGACTTCTGAGACCATTTCCATTCCATATCCACATTTGTAGCAAAAAAATTAAAGGAAAGCTCTTTCAATTAAAGCAACTAAGAACTAGGCACATTGATATATAAATTATTTAAAAATATTTCATCGATCATGAGAGGAATGCTGCACATTAAGTGGCTGAGAATATTCACCCAAAAGATACAAAACATAAAACTGCTAATTGATTTGCAGAAAACGAATTGCTACAATAGATATCTATGAATTGCTTTCCAAAATATTGCAACGATGAAATAGAAGGGACTCGATCTAACTATCATCAAGTTCCCTTGGATATGCAATCGTTATTGACTCTTATCTATTCTTATTAATAAAAGAGAAAGTAAAATTAATTCTCATTGTTGTGAAAAGTAGTTGATTTAACCAATCAAAATATAGCAAAATAAAACAGGGACACTTGAGAGTTGGATCTAAACTGGGGGACAGTGAGTCATGCAGGTCATTACCCTATACACTAGTACCTAATAGGAGACTCATAACACACAATAGGATGGCTGTAGGACTTAGGATGGAGTTTCCTGAGAGTATATGTAGTTGACTTTTCACATAGATGAGGTTTAGAGAGATATGGGTAGATGCTAGAAGGTAGGCTTTGCCCTCGACGTAGTCTTCCCAGATATAGCTCAGATTAGAACCTTGCGATACGCCAGAGTATTTGCTTGATGAAATAGGCCCTTACGGGTGATCTAAGTTTTCTCGCCGACTTAGCAGTAGGGATCAGAACTGAAAAGAAGGATGATGATAATGTCAGAACAGGCACATGAAGTATAGAATCAAGAAAGTTGGATATTGACATCATCACTAGCAGGACTCACCATGTCAACACCACTACAGTCAGTGAGGATGTATATGACTCTTGAAGCAGTATAGGATACAATTGATGTGTATCCTAGCTTCTAGGTACTAGTTCAGTAGAACCTCCTTGAATTGAAATTTTGAGGACAATGTTTTTATAAGGAGGGAAGATTGTAAAACTAGGGTTTTATATTTAGAACCTGTTGGTTCGACCGTTATTTTTGAGTCGAGTATGTTTCAGAACACGTGTACTGAGCCAACGTCGGTTGCGTGTATGAGCCATGAGGGCCATGCGTACTCAAGTATATGATGATAACATCATGAACATAGCAAAAAAGAATGACTTATCAGAATATATGAGAGTATACCAGTTATTTTTTTAAGTTTTATATATGGTGGATCGTAGAATTAGTTTTAGGTCGTTTACCGTGTTAGGATGTGTTACGGGCAGTTTGGGTGGGTTGTTAGTTATAGAGCATGTCATTATGATGTTGTGGTATTTGTTTTATTTTATGGGATTTCTCTCAATTTTTTGGATTTTTTTAGGATTTTCTATGACTTAGTTATTATTCTTAACTCGAACTGGAGATGAGTCAAGTCTTATTTACGAGTTTGCCACCAAGCCCTATTCTCTTCCCCCGATATCTTCACCAAACCTTTGCTATGCCACACCTTTTTTGTCGTCATCGCCGCCGCCGACGCCGGACTGCTGCTGATCATCACCGCCAAGCCTCGCCATGACGTTGGCGTGCCGCCCCCACCATCCCCGGCCACTGTCTGGTCGCTGCGACGCAGGAATCGCCATGCCTAGCGATGCACTCGCATTGTCGATTCCGTGGCCAACGACTGTCACCGCTGCAATCGGGTGGTCGCCTCGACACCCTCGACCCTCTAGCCATCTTCCCTGACTAGGTCAGAACCCATCACCGCCCAAGCTGGCCGGATTTCTTTACCGATTGCCACCACCCCTATTTTAGCCATTTTTTGGTGAGCCACTGCCTCCGCCGACCACGTCAACATCGTAGATGCGTCAGGCTCGCTGAGCCAGTTCCAATTGTACACAATATGACTAGTAGACATTGCTGCGACTGTCCTCAGAAAATTGTCGGAAAGTTATCGGAAAACCACAGAAACTGCCAGAACATGACCAAAAAACTGGATTCACTGGAATTTGCTAGATTTTCCACGGAGCTCATCTACTTGAACCCGATTGAACTTTGGACGCTGACGAGCTCCTAGACGCGTGATGAAACCCTAACCGTGATGGATCGCCGACGACATTAGGTATAATTACCTCTAATTTGATTATTTAAAATTGATGATTGTTAGCATAACATGCTAGGATTGATTGGTTGATGTGATTAATGCCTAATTACGGATGAAGTAATGATTGTATGATTTGAGTAATTGTGAATGAATAGTAAGTGATCTAATGAGGTAGATCGAGTCGAAGCATGATAAGTGACCATGATGCAACTTAGAAAAACACAATAAAATTAGTATGAATAGGATGAATTAGGATTATTCACTTTTATGATTATTTGATTGTTTATTGTGATGGAAGATGATTGTGTTGTGTGTGATGTTCATTGAGTTTGATGCATCATTTACTTAGCGGGCATTACTATTTAGTTTTGATGTGAAGGTACAGAGTAGGAGCCCACCGCCTAGGCGCTATGACATGCTTAGAGCTTCTACCAGGTCCGTTTAGGACTCGTCTCTGTTTTATTCTCTACTCTATTATATATTTGATTTATTGCCTGCAAGATGGGTTAAGTGGTGTTTTATGGATCCCACATAATTCGGGCCAATTAGCTGAATAGTTTTCCTGATTAATAAACCCTCGAAGATGAGATCCCTCGAGGATGATTTCGAAAACAAGATCCACCATAAGTTGCCTTCGGGCCTATTATATGAATCCCTCCCCAGGCTTATATATATAATTTTATCGAGTTTTTAGTGAGAAGAGAGAAGGAGAAACCGACTGCACATACCATGAGCAGATATCGTGATAGTCAAAGCGGGCTTTGGATTAGTGAGCAGATTGTTTCATTCCTGAGGGATCCTGACAACTCTGCATTTAAGTTCCTCACACCCAGAGAACATGGAGGTTTATGGGTATTGTTTAGTACAACACATGTCTAGACTTGTGGTTTAAAAGGTACTAAAGGCAATTGCCTAAGAGTACTCGGCCTTCGTGCTGAAGGCCAGGAAAAATATAGAGGTAAGGAGAGGGCTTAGAATTCGAGACTAGAAAATGAAGTAAGAAAATGCCGACAGAGGCATCAGTAGCAACAGATCACTCAGTTCGGGATGCTACCAGGTTTGCAGCCCAGTGGCTCCTCAGTAGGTGCCTTTCAGAGTGTTCACGAGGAGTAGATAATGTTTTCTTTCATATGAGAGTTTTCTCTCATAGCCAGTTTGATATTAGTTATTTTATGGCCTAGTAACACTTGTTAATGACATGTTTTTATACTATATGTAAGTAATAATCATGAATTGGATGTGCTCGCCTGGACAGAGGAGCATTGATGTCGCTTGCACACATGTCAATCGATAGAATAGTTAACATTTTTGTTATTATATTATTATATTAAGATTGACGTGAAATGCTGAGGCATGATATGATGTAATTAAATGCTTAAGATATGATGATAGGACATAATTGAATGCTAAGACATGATGACAAGATGTGAAACATGAATAGATTGTGCATCAGAAGCAAGGTGGGTTGAAACCCAAGTTCTAGAATGAGTATACAACATATTAGATTATGTGTGATTGAAATTGTTGATATATGCATATATATTTGTATATATTATTTTGACAGGGTGGCCCCTATTATACTTTTGGAGGAGGTTCTGTCCGTTTTATTTTTAGAATTTCTATTGATTTATTGTAATTGTTGTTGGCGTGTAATTTAATTGCACATCATTCATGTAATACCATGTTAGATTATGAGCATTCATTCATGTATGGAAAGTCGTATCTTCATCTTAAGACACTGAAATTAGATCAGCATGAGTTGGGTTCGGGTTGGCTGACCTAACTGTGGCTTGTAACATGCTGGTTCAGTTCACGAGCCTGAACCAGATTTGGAGTGTTACAAAAAAGTATATTTTCTCACATTTTCTTTCTCTTTTCACAATCCAAACATGCCCTTAATGTAACCAGATAGATTGGAATTTATCTTTAAAATCAAATTCCATCTCTAAGATATCAAATCATCATAATCTATCTAGTTATTCAAATACGAAGATCTATTTAGGGCCTATTTCATAAAATTAAAGCTCATTTTTTACATAAGTCAGCATGGCGTGATATCTTTCGTAGGTCTTATATTAGTTAATATAATACAGAAGGAAGTAAAAATCCCTTTATAAAAAGTAAGAAATTAAACCAATTGAAATACACAAATATAAAAAATCAAGTTATTTTACTTTAGCTCTTCACTTAATTAAAGAATATCTTTAACATTAAAGCATATTATTAAGATATCAAACTACTATAATCAATCTCATTATTTTAATAAAGTTTCTAGATAAGATTGAAGTGTATCTCTAATATTGGCCACGCATAGCACGATATTTTGCCAAGTATTAATACAAGTGTTATCAACAATCAATCTCTACTTAAAAGTAGGGCATTTAGCCAATCAAATTATAAAATAAAAACAAAAACAATAAATCAGTTCATTATAATCTATCTTGTCAATATTCAATTTGACAAGAGTCCATCTCTAAAATCTGAGTTTATCTCAAATATATGACCGTCAAAAATCAACAAAAAGTCAGACATTCAATTAATTAAATTATAACAAAAATATATTAATTTATTATAATATATCTTCTCATTAAATGAGAGGCTATTTCTAATATAGGCTGCGCATCACGCAACATTTTGCCAAATATCTATAAAAAATTATATTTGGAAACAATCATTTTGAACCAAAGCCTAACCATTTTGCAGGGAAGAACTTGTTCTTGGGATGAGACTGCAGGAGCCTGTGAACCGGTTGTGGGTGCTAGGGCCGCTGGAGATTGATTAATCTTCTTCACAACAACATAGATCCAGAACAGCGTGAAATCATGAGGCTTATCACTTTTATATAATTTACTATTACTTTTTCCTATGAATTCAGATTTCATTGCATCTTATATTAATCGATTTACTAAGTTTTCCACTTCTTAATTTGAATTTGAAGCTGCAAAGCATCTCAAGTAAAAAGTGTGGTGGTTGATATATTTATAAGGTTCTTTTTAAAGGCTGATATATAAGATTACTACACGTTGGAATGTGAAGTAGAATAGAATACTTTTGTTTTTATTAGTGGAAAAATGACTATTTACCGCATCAATTTTGTCACGATAATCTGTATCATAAATTTTTTTACAAGCTATAGTGACAAAGCGAACACAAGTACCTTCGTCACACAGCGCCTGAAAAAAATTTTAAATTGGCAACCTTTTTGTAAAATGCCCGTGTAAATTTGATTCTTAACGAGCAGCCCTACGGTACAACCAGACGTACTTATCAATCAAAACAAGTAATTTGATTTATGATTTTAAAACTTTTTTGACTAAAGTACTCCCCAAGTGCTTATCTCCACTCCCTGGTTTCCAAGTCAAACTCTACAAATAAGTGGTGAATTTTGTGAATGACTCCGAAGTCAAGTAAACAATTATTGAAATATACTTTTTATTTAGTTTAGTTAAATCAATACTTTAAAGTAATAATGTAAAACCTGTTACTACACGGTTTTACAGTTGCGTTTATTTGAGTCGGTTCAGCTTTTACAATACTACATAGGGCTGAGGTTGACCTAATTGATGGTTTCCGTTTGTCTGTGTCGGTTCTGCGTGTACAATACTACATAGCAGCAAACTCAATATTTTGTATATACGATAGTATGCTTTATTTATTTTATTTTACAAAGTGGATCGTAGAATTAAATTTAGGTTGTTGATCATATTATGACGTGTTGGTTAGAATTTATAGTTGGGTTTTGTTTTGACTCTTGTCCATGACTTGCTTGGCACTCCTTGACGGCCCTTAGACAGCTTTTAGAAGCTCCAAGAACCCCACTTTATACCTAATTTGTGTTATCCCAACCTAGTATAAAATTACTAAAATACCATTAAAATTGGAAATTATTGATGACAAATCTTACCTAAATTAATCCAACCATCACTTTAAACCAAATACCCTAAATAGCCCCATCAAAATCTATAAATACCCAAATTACCCCTCCTCTTTATTTCCCTCTTCCTTCCCCAATCACCCTACCTAACGGCCACACCCACCACCTTGTCACCGACGGTATCTTGCTGCCAAGAGCAGCATCGTTGGCAATCTCCCAGTCTCTAGTCATCGCCGCCCATTTGCCCGCCCTTTTTTGTCGCCGCCAACTAGCTCCCTCCTCACCAATTCTCCCTTTCCCTTCTCCTCTCTTCCTCTTCCCTTCCCCTACCCTGCTCACCCTCCTCCCTATACATTTGGCCGCCGGTAGTAGCAGTTTGTCGCCACCACTACCACCAGCAAGCCACACCAGACCTCCGCCTCCTAGCCCTAGCCCCAGCCCTCACACCCTAGCCCTACCCTTCTCTCCCTATGCTGCATAGCAGCCTCTACCACCACCTCCCCTCGGCACCCATGGCTGCCGCCACCGTCTTTGTCTTCCTGCCACCGTTGTCAGTCTCTCCTTGAGCCACCATGAGGTGCTTCAATCCGTCGTTCAATTTCATGTTTTTAGTTAGATTTCAATGATTATTCCTAGCATTTTATGATTATTGTAAATGTTCATGATTTTTGCTAACATGTTGATTTTGTAGTTTCATGATAATTGTTTGTTGATTGATGGGTTCTTTGATATAATTTAATTATTATTGGTTGTGATGCCCTTATAATGTAGATTAATATTGAGTAGGTGATCATTGGTATTGTTATCACAATAAATTACCAATTCCTTGTATAATTAAATATGGGTATTTTAATTTAATCTACAATAGCTATACCTTGTGTGGAAAATTATGAAGTTGCTTGTTGATTGTTGAAGATTTGTAATGAGCTTTAAACCATGTTTAAAATCATTTGACAAGTTAGTGTTGAATGCATTGTTAGTAAGTTATTGATTTGTGTCTTCCATGTGGAAGTCATCGCAAATAGACATTAAATGTTAGGGGCATGTTAATTTGTAGCATTTCTAGGTTGTTTATCCCTCATATGGTTTACTTAATTTCTGGATAACTAATATTTTCACTTCTATTGTTGTTCACATAGTAAAAAATTATTAAAGTAATATTGTTATCATTTTGTGTTGCATAGTTGTTTTGTGTTGTTGTATAATTTAGTATCATCTAAGGTTTTATCTTGTCTTATGTGATTGTGTTCATTTCACCCACTCATACATTCATTTATTCATCATATTGATGCCATGAGCATTAATATGTAGTTTTATTTGTATAGGTTCAAAGTAGGAGCTTGCCCTGTAGGCGCTACATCCTGCTTGGAGCTTCTATTAGGTCCGTTAGGATTCAATTTCTCTAATTATCGCTCTACTCTATTGATGTTTTGATTTACAGATCACAAGATGTGTTAAGTCGTTGTTTTATAGGATCTCACTTGCTCTACTCCATTGATGTTTTGATTTACAGATCACAAGATGTGTTAAGTCATTGTTTTATATGATCTCACTTAACATGGACCATTTAAATACAATGTTTTTCCATTATTAAGAATCCTCAAAGCTGAGATCCCTCGTGATGTTTTCAAAAATTTAGATCCACTTCAAGTTGCCTTTTAACCAAATTACATAATTCCCTTCCCAAACTTATAAATATAATTTTTACCGGATTTTTTGTGAGTTGAGAGATGGAGAAACTGACTTGCATATATTGTGTGAGGGTGCATGTGTAAGTCACAAGGGGCTCTGGATTGGTGAGAGGTTCATTACATTCCTAAGGGATCCTGATAACTCCACATCTTGAGCTTTGTCACACCCGCAGAGGCATGGAGGTTATGGGTATTATTGTGTATAATGCAAGTCTAGACTTGTGGCATCAAGGAATTCTCAAGACAACTACCTGAGAGTACTTGACCTTTGTGCTCTATGCCAGGAGAGATATAGTGGTCTCATGAGGGGTTAGGATAATAGTTTTTCCTGAGAGTAAGACTTTAAGATAATGTCAAGAGTGGCACCACACTAGTCAGTTTTGGATGCCATCTAGTCTGCAACTTGATGGCTCCTCAATAATTGCCCTTAAGTTTTAAGTTGAAGCTATATGATTGTTTGTTTTACATAAGAGTTAGCTTTCATTTGCCAATTTGATATTTAGTTATTTCCGAACTAGAAACACCCATTACTAACATTTTTCTATGATCTATGTAGGTAAGGATCAAGAGTAGGATATGTCGGCCTCGACGGAGGATCAGTGATTGCAATTTGCACATACAGACCGAGCGCAACATGTTTTACTTGTTGTGTGATTTTCTAACACCCTAATTTCAGTTCACCTAAGAACCGAATCAGAACTATTACGATCGAATCAAGTCATGTCTAAAGCTGCTAATTTATAAGACTAGATCAATAATATAGATCAAAATAACCCATTTGGCATGTTGAGAATGGAAGACACTCTTAAATATGTTTTACAACACATCAAAAATAAGTAAAAGTATAAAAAAATAACTATGCTGAGCTCTGTGTAGTGTTCATCTATCCTCCCACCAAAGCTAACTCAGGATCTCAAGACCTACATATACAATATGGAAAATGTCAGTAACGAGCGTTATTGGGCAATAAATAACCAAATAATCAAACTGGTACATGAGAGATGACTTTCATGTTAAATAAAATTAATTATATATTCATCTGCATGAAAATCTCTGATAAGGGCACTATTTAGGAGCCATAAACCTCGGCTTGAATAGTGTCCAATTCTGACTCATCAAATACCTTGACACTTTCATACTACCCCATGCTCGAGAAATCCATTATAATAAAACCCTCTACATCCTCCGTATAACACCTAACCTTTGGCACAAATGTCGAGTACTCTTAGGTAGGCACCTTCATTACTCTTTAAATCCACAAATCTAGACATGTTGTGCACTGCAACTCCCGTAATCGTCCACACTTCTCCAAGTTTTATCAACTCAAAATGTGTAGTTGTTAGGATCCCTCGAGAATGGAACGGTCTGCTCACCAATCCGGAGCCTGCTTTGATTGGCACTTGCACCACTCATGATACGTGCGAGCCAATTTCACCATTTGACGTGAAGGAAGAAGAATTGAGTGCTTCTATGAGTGACGTAGTGAGAGCTGCAAGTGAGAGACCAGAGGCACAATCTCGACGTGGTCGGCGAATTTACAGACAGG
>JAURVB010013301.1:0-34474 GCA_033002965.1 Piper betle | reverse complement strand
ATATGTGAGATCCCTCAATTTAGTCCCACATCTAATACCTACTGGGAGAAGATCATGTTTATAAGTGGGAATGGACTACAGATCTTTAACTTTCGGGGTACCCATTTTAAAGAGATGACTTAGCCCACTACGTTGCACTTTGGGCTGGGTCGTTACAGGTGGTATCAGAGCAAGGTTTCCCAAAAGCTCACATCTTATGACTCAAGTACCTTGTTGAAGAGTCCAATATTTATCTTTCTCCAATGGGGGTATGTCATTAGTGAATTAGTGGACTCACTAACAAACCTAAGTAATCATTGGGAAAAAAATTTTTTTTTGAACGTAACAGAATGTCGATGGGAACCGCAAAAGGAAGTTTCGGGAGATTTTGTGTCGACTATGTAAAAATTGCAACAAGATGCATTCAGGGTTATGTAGTGAGCCCTGTCGGTGCTAAAATTGTGGAAGGACGGGATACATACATAAGGACTGCCGTCAGCATCCGAAGTAACAACAAGAGCAACCTGAGGTTCTGAAGATATAGTTAATCATGATCATCCTGTTGATGTTATAATATTTCGGGGACGAAATATTTCTAAGTTGGGGAGATTGTAAGAACCGTGAAAATATGTGAAAATTTTTATTTCAAGACTTGAACCTAAGTATTATGAAATATTATTTTCGATGAATGGATATGGTTGGTTATCAAGTAGACCGGTCACGGTTCAACGTAAAGCCAAACCCTAACCTTAGAGAAGACGTAAGGCCAAACTCTGGCATTAGGGAAGACGAACCCAACCTAGAGAATACTGATTCATGAACGGATGATGGGGTAAGAGAATTTAATAAAGGGACTCGTTGAACCTAGGGAATACCTATACATGAATAGATGTGAGAATTTAATTGAGGAACTCGTTGAAGCATATATATATATAGGAGGAGGGGGTTAGGGAGGAAAGGCAGTCCACTCCTTCTTGCCACCTCTCCAGTGCCTTTCCATTGTGGTGTAAGTATTTCATACTTCTTCTTAGTTTCTTTTCCATTAGAACTCTTACATGCATGGTTGCAACGCATAAATTCATTAGAAATACCTTGCTAAGTTGCTGGAACTTTTTGGTATAAATTGCAATAGGTCTTTGGGTGTTGAGATATTGTATGGTTGCAAATTAGATGGCAGATATGAAATTCACGTTTGACTAGTTTCAAGAAACCCTATTTTTTAGCCGCACTGTTCAAAATCTAATAATGGACATGTCAGAATGGAACGGACAGTCCATAAATAAATATCAGCCAATAGGGGGTACGATGGAATGGACCCATCGGATCAACCTAATACAGTGGTACGGTGGAATGGACCCATCGGCCAATAGGGGGTACGGTGGAATAGACCCATCGGCTAAACCTAATAAGGGGTACAGTGGAATGGACCCATCGGCTCAACATAATAAGTGGTACGGTGGAATGGACCCATCGGCTAATAAGGGGTACGATGGACTGACCCATCGGCCCAATATTTTATAGTGGCATGGTGGACTAACCCATCAGCCAATAGAACTACATCGAGCTTGATCCCGACATGGGTATGTAGGCCAATCAAGATTGTTTGATTTCAGCTCAAATAAGGTAGAATAAAAGTATGATAGGATAGTCAGGTTAGGAGAATGGGTAATAAATGGGACTTCTTTTATTTTGTTTTGAGTTATAAATGTGGCTATGGGAAATGGTCTAAGACTGTGGGAACCATTATTTTATAACTTATTACTCGGCATTTAGTAGTTTTATTTTGGTAACACCTGGCCAATAAGGCCCACAACCTGTAACGACCAGGCCATTTTTAACAATATTGTGGGCCTTGTTGGCCAGATGTTACTAAAATAAAACTAGTCAATGCCGAGCTAATAAGTTATAAAATAATGACTCACATTTATACATCTCAAAACAAAATAAAAAGAAGTCTCATTTATTACCCATTCTCCTAACCTAACTATCCTATCATACTTTTATTCTACCTTATTTGAGCTGAAATCAAACAATCTTGATTGGCCTACATACCCATGTCGGGATCAAGCTCGATGTAGTTCTATTGGCTGATGGGTTAGTCCACCGTGCCACTATAAAATATTGGGCCGATGGGTCAGTCCATCGTGCCCCCTTATTGGCCGATTGGTTCATTCCATCGTACCCTCTATTATGTTGTAGTTCTATTGGCTGATGGGTTAGTCCACCGTGCCACTATAAAATATTGGGCCGATGGGTCAGTCCATCGTGCCCCCTTATTGGCCGATTGGTTCATTCCATCGTACCCCCTATTATGTTGTAGTTCTATTGGCTGATGGGTTAGTCCACCATGCCACTATAAAATATTGGGCCGATGGGTCAGTCCATCGTGCCCCCTTATTGGCCGATTGGTTCATTCCATCGTACCCCCTATTATGTTGGGCCGATGGGTCCATTCCACCGTACCCCCTATTAGCCGATGGGTCCATTCCATCGTACCCCTATATGTTGAGCCGATGGGTCCATTCCACCATACCCCTTATTGGCCGATGGGTCCATTCCACCGTACCACTTATTATGTTGAGCTGATGGGTCCATTCCACCGTACCCCCTATTGGCCGATGGGTCCATTCCACTGTACCACTTATTAGGTTGAGCCAATGGGTCCATTCCACCGTACCCCCCTATTGGCCGATATTTATTTATGGACTGTCTGTTCCATTCTGACATGTCCATTATTAGATTTTGAACAGTGCGGCTAAAAAAAATAGGGTTTCTTGAAACTAGTCAAACGTGAATTTCATATCTGCCATCTAATTTGCAACCATACAATATCTCAACACCCAAAGACCTATTGCAATTTATACCAAAAAGTTCCAACAACTTAGCAAGGTATTTCTAATGAATTTATGCGTTGCAACCATGCATGTAAGAGTTCTAATGGAAAAGAAACTAAGAAGAAGTATGAAATACTTACACCATAATGGAAATGCACTGGAGAGGAGGCAAGAAGGAGTGGACTGCCTTCCCTCCCTAACCCCCTCCTCCTATATATATATGCTTCAACGAGTTCCTCCATTAAATTCTCACATCTATTCATGTATAGGTATTCCCTAGGTTCAACGAGTCCCTTTATTAAATTCTCTTACCCCATCATCCGTTCATGAATCAGTATTCTCTAGGTTGGGTTCGTCTTCCCTAATGCCAGAGTTTGGCCTTACGTCTTCTCTAAGGTTAGGGTTTGGCTTTACGTTGAACCGTGACCGGTCTACTTGATAACCAACCATATCCATTCATCGAAAATAATATTTCATAATACTTAGGTTCAAGTCTTGAAATAAAAATTTTCACATATTTTCATGGTTCTTACAATCTCCCCAACTTAGAAATATTTCGTCCCCGAAATATTATAACATGAACAGGATGATCATGATTAACTATATCTTCGGAACCTCAGGTTGCTCTTGTTGTTGCTTCGGAGGCTGACGACAGTCCTTATGTATGTGTCCCGTCCTTCCACAATTGTAGCACCGACGGGGCTCACTGCATAACCCTGAATGCATCTTGTTGCAATTTTTATATAGTCGATACGAAATCTCCTGAAACTTCCTTTTGCGGTTCCCATCGACATTCTGTTATGTTAAAAAAAATTTTTTTTCAATGATTACTTAGGTTTGTTAGTGAGTCCACTAATTCACTAATGACATACCCCATTGGAGAAAGATAAATATTGGACTCTTCAACAAGGTACTTGAGTCATAAGATGTTGAGCTTTTGGGAAACCTTGCTCTGATACCACCTGTAACGACCCGGCCATTTTTAACAATATTGTGGGCCTTGTTGGCCAGGTGTTACCAAAATAAAACTACTAAATGCCGAGTAATAAGTTATAAAATAATGGTTCCCACAGTCTTAGACCATTTCCCATAGCCACATTTATAACTCAAAACAAAATAAAAAGAAGTCTCATTTATTACCCATTCTCCTAACCTGACTATCCTATCATACTTTTATTCTACCTTATTTGAGCTGAAATCAAACAATCTTGATCGGCCTACATACCCATGTCGGGATCAAGCTCGATGTAGTTCTATTGGCTGATGGGTTAGTCCACCGTGCCACTATAAAATATTGGGCCGATGGGTCAGTCCATCGTGCCCCCTTATTGGCCGATTGGTTCATTCCATCGTACCCCCTATTATGTTGTAGATCTATTAGCTGATGGGTTAGTCCACCATGCCACTATAAAATATTGGGCCGATGGGTCAGTCCATCGTGCCCCCTTATTGGCCGATTGATTCATTCCATCGTACCCCCTATTATGTTTTAGTTCTATTGGCCGATGGGTTAGTCTACCATGCCACTATAAAATATTGGGCCGATGGGTCAGTCCATCATGCCCCCTTATTGGCCAATTGGTTCATTCCATCGTACCCCTATTATGTTGTAGTTCTATTGGCTGATAGGTTAGTCCACTATGCCACTATAAAATATTGAGCCGATGGGTCAGTCCATCGTGCCCCCTTATTGGGCCGATTGGTTCATTCCATCGTATCCACTATTATGTTGTAGTTCTATTGGCTGATGGGTTAGTCCACCATGCCACTATAAAATATTGGGCCGATGGGTCAGTCCATCGTGCCCCTATTGGCCGATTGGTTCATTCCATCGTACCCCCTATAATGTTGTAGTTCTATTGGTTGATGGGTTAGTCCACCATGCCACTATAAAATATTGGACCGATGGGTCAGTCCATCGTGCCCCCTTATTGGCCGATTGGTTCATTCCATCGTACCCCTATTATGTTGGGCTGATGGGTCCATTCCACCGTACCCCTATTGGCCGATGGGTCCATTCCATCGTACCACTTATTAGTTGAGCCGATGGGTCCATTCCACCGTACCCCCTATTGGCCGATGGGTCCATTCCACCGTACCACTGTATTAGGTTGAGCCGATGGGTCCATTCCACCGTACCCCTATTGGCCGATGGGTCCATTCCACCGTACCACTGTATTAGGTTGAGCCGATGGGTCCATTCCATCGTACCCCCCTATTGGCCGATATTTATTTATGGACTGTCTGTTCCATTCTGACATGTCCATTATTAGATTTTGAACAGTGCGGCTAAAAAAAATAGGGTTTCTTGAAACTAGTCAAACGTGAATTTCATATCTGCCATCTAATTTGCAACCATACAATATCTCAACACCCAAAGACCTATTGCAATTTATACCAAAAAGTTCCAGCAACTTAGCAAGGTATTTCTAATGAATTTATGCGTTGCAACCATGCATGTAAGAGTTCTAATGGAAAAGAAACTAAGAAGAAGTATGAAATACTTACACCACAATGGAAAGGCACTGGAGAGGAGGCAAGAAGGAGTGGACTGCCTTTCCTCCCTAACCCCCTCCTCCTATATATATATGCTTCAACGAGTTCCTCAATTAAATTCTCACATCTATTCATGTATAGGTATTCCCTAGGTTCAACGAGTCCCTTTATTAAATTCTCTTACCCCATCATCCGTTCATGAATCAGTATTCTCTAGGTTGGGTTCGTCTTCCCTAATGCCAGAGTTTGGCCTTACGTCTTCTCTAAGGTTAGGGTTTGGCTTTACGTTGAACCGTGACCGGTCTACTTGATAACCAACCATATCCATTCATCGAAAATAATATTTCATAATACTTAGGTTCAAGTCTTGAAATAAAAATTTTCACATATTTTCCTGGTTCTTACAATTTTTTTGTAACGACCCAGCCCAAAGTGTAACATAATGGGCTAAGTCATTTCTTTAAAATGGGTACCCCGAAAGTTAAAGATCTCTAGTCCATTCCCACTTATAAACATGGATCTTCTCCCAGTAGGTATTAGATGTGGGACTATGTTGAGGGATCTCACAATCACACCACCTTAGGAAATTTCGTCCCCGAAATGCCTATTCTTGGCCCGTTGCTGGCCCAGCCCCGTCCTTTACTGGCCCATGACCGGCAGCCTAGCCAACGTTTCTAGTCTTGGCCCATTGCTAACCCCAGCCCATGACCTTTTTGGCCCGTGACCGGCAGCCTAGCTAACGTCCCTAGTCCATCCCACCATCTAACACAGAACCAGGTCGGCTATGATACCATTTGTAACGACCCAGCGCAAAGGTGCAACGTAATGGGCTAAGTCATTTCTTTAAAATGGGTACCCCGAAAGTTAAAGATCTCTAGTCTATTCCCACTTATAAAAAGGATCTTCTCCCAGTAGGTATTAGATGTGGGACTAAGTTGAGGGATCTCACAATTTAAAAAAATAATTTATTCTACCTTATTTGAGCTGAAAATATGTGAAAATTTTTATTCCAAGACTTGAACCTAAGTATTATGAAATATTATTTTCGATGAATGGATATGGTTGGTTATCAAGTAGACCGGTCACGGTTCAACATAAAGCAAAACCCTAACCTTAGAGAAGACGTAAGGCCAAACTCTGCATTAGGGAAGACGAACCCAACCTAGAGAATACTGATTCATGAACGGATGATGGGGTAAGAGAATTTAATAAAGGGACTCGTTGAACCTAGGGAATACCTATACATGAATAGATGTGAGAATTTAATGGAGGAACTCGTTGAAGCATATATATATATATATATATATAGGAGGAGGGGGTTAGGGAGGAAAGGCAGTCCACTCCTTCTTGCCACCTCTCCAGTGCCTTTCCATTGTGGTGTAAGTATTTCATACTTCTTCTTAGTTTCTTTTCCATTAGAACTCTTACATGCATGGTTGCAACGCATAAATTCATTAGAAATACCTTGCTAAGTTGCTGGAACTTTTTGGTATAAATTGCAATAGGTCTTTGGGTGTTGAGATATTGTATGGTTGCAAATTAGATGGCAGATATGAAATTCACGTTTGACTAGTTTCAAGAAACCCTATTTTTTTTAGCCGCACTGTTCGAAAATCTAATAATGGACATGTCAGAATGGAACGGACAGTCCATAAATAAATATCAGCCAATAGGGGGTACGATGGAATGGACCCATCGGATCAACCTAATACAGTGGTACGGTGGAATGGACCCATCGGCCAATAGGGGGTACGGTGGAATAGACCCATCGGCTAAACCTAATAAGGGGTACGGTGGAATGGACCCATCGGCTAAACATAATAAGTGGTACGGTGGAATGGACCCATCGGCTAATAAGGGGTACGATGGACTGACCCATCGGCCCAATATTTTATAGTGGCATGGTGGACTAACCCATCAGCCAATAGAACTACATCGAGCTTGATCCCGACATGGGTATGTAGGCCAATCAAGATTGTTTGATTTCAGCTCAAATAAGGTAGAATAAAAGTATGATAGGATAGTCAGGTTAGGAGAATGGGTAATAAATGGGACTTCTTTTTATTTTGTTTTGAGTTATAAATGTGGCTATGGGAAATGGTCTAAGACTGTGGGAACCATTATTTTATAACTTATTACTCGGCATTTAGTAGTTTTATTTTGGTAACACCTGGCCAACAAGGCCCACAATATTGTTAAAAATGGCCGGGTCGTTACAAATGGTATCAGAGCCGACCTGGTTCCGTGTTAGATGGTGGGCTGGATTAGAAACGTTGGCTAGGCTGCCGGTCACGGGCCAGAAAGGTCGTGGGCTGGGGCTAGCAACGGGCCAAGAATAGGCATTTCGGGGACGAAATTTCCTAAGGTGGGTGGATTGTGAGATCCCTCAATTTAGTTCCACATCTAATACCTACTGGGAGAAGATCCTATTTATATGTGGGAATGGACTACAGATGTTTAACTTTCGGGGTACCCATTTTAAAGAGATGACTTAGCCCACTACGTTGCACTTAGGGCTGGGTTGTTACAATATAGATTAGCATTACCACCAAGCCTTGATGGTGTACACAATGTCTTTCATGTGTCAATGCTAAAGAAATATGTACGAGATGAGAATCACATTATCACAAATTTTGCAGATTTAGAGCTACAATCGGATTTAACCTACGAGGAAAAACCGATTTGAATCTTGGCAAGGGAAAAAAGTACACTCCGTAGCAAGGAAATCCCTTTGGTAAAGGTATTATGGAGAAATCAGGGATCAGAAGAAGCAACATGGGAGACTGAACAGGAAATGGCCAGAAAATATCCTAGCTTGTTTGTAGCATAAAATCCGTGTAAATCCGATTCATGCTATGATATTTCAGGGACGAAATAGTTCTAAGTTGGGGAGATTGAAAAGACCCGGAAAAAAAAATTTCATTAGCTGGTTAAGTATGAATTACCCGGTTAAATTGAAAAGTAATTTCTAATCGGACGATTCTAGTTGAATCAGTCGAGTCGAACACATTAATTATCCATTTAACCATTTAAGTGAACCATACCATTTAAGAGGTTGAGTGAAAAGGTTAAGTGAACCGTGTTAATTACCCAATTACCCGGTTAAAGGAATTATGGTGAAAGGGTGCTTCCACAAACCCTAGCCGTCATTTATTCTTTATAAAAGGAGAAGGGGTCGTTGAACCTAGGAAATACCAATGGATGATGGGGTGTGAGAATTTAATGAAGGGGTCGTTGAACCTAGGAAATACCAATGGATGATGGGGTATGAGAATTTAATGGAGGGAATGGTTGAAGTGTATATATATTCAGGAGGAGGGAGTATTTCATCCCTCATCTCTGTCCCAAGCGACCTCCCCATTACTGTGTGAGTATTTCATCCCTCATCTCCGTCCCAGGCGACCTCCCCATTTCTGTATTAGGGTTCACGGGTCACAGTCAGACGTAATCACAAATCAGGTACGTATAATAGGTAGAACATCATATTTTCCTTGTTGGTAGCCTAGGTCGGCCTGAGCCCAGATCCGACTACCATACACCGAGTGCAACCGGGGTCAATGAATTGACTCAGTCCGACACTGGATCGTGTTATGTGCGTGAATTTTGTAATGCATCGACATTGTTTTGGAGTAGTGATAGCCACCCCATAAAAAGGCTACGGCCGGGGTGAGTGAGGCACAGCGATTCCTCCATCGCACTGGAGTGCAATGATAGCCACCCCATAGAAAGGCTACGGCCGGGGTGTGTGAGGCACTGGCACTGGAGTGCAGTGATAGCCGCCCCATAAAAAGGCTACGGCCCTGGTGTGTGAGGAACTGGCACTAGAATTGGTAGTGAGAGCTTCCCCACAAACGGGGCATAGCAATCACTTGAGTGCAGTGATAGCCACCCCACAAAAAGGCTACGGCCGGGGTGTGCAAGGCATTGGCACTGGAGTGCAGTGATAGCCTCCCCATAAAAAGGCTACGGCCGGGTGTGTGAGGCACTGGCACTAGAATTGGTAGTGAGAGCTTCCCCACAAACGGGGCATAGCAATCACCCGAGTGCAGTGATAGCTACCACACAAAAAGGCTACGGCCGGGGTGTGCGAGGCACTGGCACTGGAGACGGTAGTGGTAGCCTCCCCACAAAAAAGGCTACGGCCGGGGTGTGCAGATCACAACGGATACCTCCTCCGCATTGTTTTGCAGTATAGCGGAATCGCTCCACCGCATATTAAAATAAACATAAGGAAATAGTGGAATGTACTTGTTTTGTTTTATCTATTATACTACTTAGTGTTGTAATCACTAACGCGGAATCGCCTCCGCAGGTGTGGAGATACGAGATTAGGTGATTGACATCCAGAGTATGGAGCAAAATAAATATGAGGACTCCTTTTTTATTTAATTGAGAAATAAGTGTGGCTGCTGGGAAACGGTCCAAGAATGTGGGATCTTTATATATGTTATTATTTATAAAAAATGTTTGACATAATTACTTTACTTTTGAGTAACACCTAGCCAGTTAGACCCACAATATCGTGAAAGATGGTGGGTCGTTACACGCCATGTGAAATTTATTGGCTGATGGGTCAGTCCATCATGTCTATTACCGGTTGGCGAGTCCAATCCACCATGTCCGTTATCGGTTGGTGAGTCCAATCTACCATGTCCGTAATTGGCTGGCGAGTCCAATCTGCCATGTCCAATTTATTGGCTGATGGGTCAGTCCATCATGTCTATTACCGGCTGGCGAGTCCAATCCGCCATGTCCGTTATTGCCTGGTGAGTCCAATCCACCATGTCCGTAATTGGCTGGCGAGTCCAATCTGCGATGTCCAATTTATTGTATTATGGGCTATCAGGTCCTTTCTGACATGTCCATTATTGGATTATGAAGGGTGTAGCCCGTGTTGGACTGAGTCAATTCCTTGACCCCGGTTGCACTCGGTGCATGGTGGTCGAATCTGGGCTCAGGCTGACTAGGTTGTCCAAAAGGGAAAATCCAACATTTTAATTAATTATACAAACCTGGATATTTCGAACTCGCGGCGGCAACCAGCGATCCTAATCTGAACGAATACATAAAATTATACATAAGTATAATTTTATTCGAGTAGAAATGCATGCAAATAAATGAGTAATATGTATATATCACTATTAAATTTCAAAATATTAAATATTAAATTATTCATGTGATATAATCATTTAAATCATACTTTATATTAATTATCTAGGTCATAATTAACACTTAACAAATAATAAAATAATTATCAACTTATAACCAAATATTTAATTACTATTATTAGTATATTTTCCTTTGAGATGATAATTACTTAACCACAATCTTGATAATTTAGTTTACGATTTTAAATCTTTAATCGCTATCCTTATTTATAGCAATTTAATTAAATAAGTTGTACGATTAAATTATTTAAAATATTTTGTATTATTCTAATTTAAAAATATTATTAATACAATTATTTTAAATTATTTTTATTATGCTATTTAGGTTCTACTGTAACAACCCGTCATTTTTCACAACATTGTCGGCCTAGCTGGCTAGGTGTTACTCACAATTTAGTAAATATGTCTACCATTTCTAACAAAAACATATATAAAGATCCGAAAGTCTTGGACCGTTTCTCAGTAGCCACACTTATTTCTCAAATAAATAAAAAAGGAGCCCCTATATTTATTTTTCTCCATGCTCTAGTTGTCAATCACCTAATTTCGATCTGCGCACCTACGGAGGCAATTCCGCGTTAGTGATTACAACACTAAGTAGTATAATAGATAAAACAGGTCAAGTACATTCCACTATTTCCCTATGTTCATTTTAATATACGGTGGAGCGATTCCGCTATACTCCAAAACAATGCGGAGGAGGTATCTGCTGTGATCCGCACAGCCCGGCCATAGCCCTATTGTGGGGAGGCTACCACTACCATCTCCAGTGCCAGTGCCTCGCACACCCCGGTCGTAGCCTTTTTGTGGGGAAGCTATAACTGCACTCAGGTGATTGCTATGCCCCGTTTGTGGGGAAGCTCTCACTGCCAACTCTAGTGCCAGTGCCTCACACACCCCGGTCGTAGCCTTCTTTATGGGGAGGTTATTAGTACACTCCGATGCCAGTGCCTTGCACACCCCGGTAATAGCCTTTTTATGGGGAGGCTATCACTGCACTCAGGTGATTGCGAGGCCCCGTTTGTGGGGAAGCTCTCACTACCAATTCTAGTGCCAGTGCCTCACACACCCCGGCCGAAGCCTTTTTATGGGGAGGCTATCACTGCACTCGAGTGTGATGGAGGAATCGCTATGCCTCGCTCACCCCGGCCTTAGCCTTTTTATAGGGCGACTATCACTACTCCAAAACAATGTCGATGCATTACACAATTTACGCACATAATACGACCCCGTATCGGACTGAGTCAATTCTTTGACCCTGGTTTCACTCGGTGCATGGTGGTCGAATCTGGGCTCAGGCTGACCTAGGCTACCAACAAGGAAAGTATGATGTTCTACCTATTATACGTACCTGACGTGAGATTTCGTCTGATTGTAATCCGCTAACCCTAATCTGAATGAGGGCATAAAATTATACATTAGTATAATTTTATTTGCATGAACCTACATGCAACTACATGACTAGTATAACTATCCATTTTGAAGATATAAAATATATCATGCTGGACTTCATTAATTATTTAATTTCCAGTAAGTCCAATGATAATTTATTATCAATGTGATATAATCAATTAAGTCCTTTTTTTCACACTTCCAATTAAATATGCCAAATAAAACCTTCATTTACTAGTTGATTAAAATGGTAGATGTTATTACAAGTTACATGTGTGCAAAAGCTGCTCCAAGTTGTGCCGAGAGGTATATTTTTGTTTTATTGTTTTCATTTGCAAATTTTCTTACCAATTAGTTGTGTGACAGTGTGCTCAGGTTAGTGTAGTGAATCCTAGCAGAATGGTGAGATAGACTCTGCAAGATACAGATTAAGGCTTTATCCCCTCCATTGCCCAGATAAGATAGTCGTAGCCATGGTCACAGTGACATAGCAAGTAGCTGACCAAGGACTACCATGCTGCTAGGAGAGCCCAATGTACCAGTCTCAATTGGTCAATGTAGTGAGAGTCGTTGTCATGACAGTCACCAAGTAGTAGTCGATAGGGGAGAGATGTAGCTACCGCCAATTTGGTTAAGGTTCTGATACAGATACAGCAGAACCAAAAGGAATTCAGGAGAGAGCTCAGACAGGTAGCCCTCTTAGTGACCAGAGTTGAGAAAAGACCAGTAATGGATGATGAGGCACGAGCATAGCCTGTAGTTCCGATGGGCCCTTTGCTGCCGCCTCCTCCTCCACCACTGCATCAGAGAACTACTCAAACACCGACTCCTCTGTTTGCCCTATTTATGGCAAGAATGGGCTTATATGTTAGTGGACTTGTTGTAAAAGGTAGCGAGCAAATTGTAGGGGAAGTAGAGTTGCAAGATTTGACAGTGTGCCAATGGGTATAGGACCACAGTTTCTGCAATATGAGCTACTAGGAGGATCTAATAGATCAGCTAATGCAAACAATTTTGAACTATGGCAATATGAGAAATTTGTGAAGAATGGTGGACGTCCATTTTTTGGGAAGTTGGATACGAAAGAGGCAATCTTATGGATATCATCAGCTATAGGAGTGTTTGGCAATATGGCATGCCCAATGGTGCAATGGGTACACATTATTACAGAGGCATTCCAAGATAAAGCTAGGATATGGTGGGATTCAGTGGTGATTTCCACATTTGCCCATTAACAACCTTAGGACATCACGTGGCCAGGATTCAAGACAAAATTTGATGGGAAATATTTTTCACTAGATGTTAAGAAGAGAAAGGAACATGAATTTTAGACACTGAAATAGGGCCCCTTGACAATGAGATCTAGAAAGGTTTGCAACAGATTTGGTTTCGACTGAAAGGAGAATAAAATGTTTTATGTAGATCTCTATCATGAGATCTAGATTGCCTATTTGGATAGGAAGTTTGCCACTTTTGGTGATATAGTGAGAGCTATAGGTGAGGTAGAATGAGTTATAGCTACTCGACCTCACCGAGATTTTGACCATTGACTGTAACATCCACGGATAGCCAGAGCAAGGAGCACATGAGAGACAACAAATAGATGTTCCTGTTACTATGAGAGCTATGGATAGCCAAATCCAGGAAAACAAACCACCTCTCTACCATATTTGTAGTCATCGTCATGGTGAGTGCAGAGAGTGGACTAATAGGCATGCTACAATTGCGATCAGCCAAGGCATAGACCTGCAGATTGTCCAACAAGCCAGCACCAGCAATTGACACTTTCCGCACATCAATAATGACTTACACTTCTAGCTCCCCAACATCAACAATACCAGAGAGGCCAATAGGGCAAATGTAAGGGCTAGAGAAGCGGAGACCAATAGCCGCCTTGACAACAGCAGATGGGACAGAATTAGAGAGGGTATGTGGCTGTAGGGCAAGTAGGATACGAGAGAGGTAGGCAGCAGGCACCACTAGCTCAGGATCAGAGGGATCAAACATAGGCGGTACCACTAACAGTATTGACTGCCCCAACACAACAGCAACCAATCAAGATGTATGTAGCCACAGTGCAAAAGCGCTAGAGGACACGATAGTTGTGACAGGTATGCTTCTAGTAGGCTTTGTATTTGCATGATTCTTATTCGAGTATGGCTATACACATTCCTTTATTTCATACGCACATAAAATTGGAGGTCAGATAGAAGAATTAGGACATTCACTATTAGTGTCTACTCCTGCCGGTAGTGTTATAACTATAGGTGAGTGTGTGTAATATCCTTGTTGAAATTCAACACCGAAAACATCTAGCTGATTTGATATTGTTCAAGCAATAAGAATTTGATGTGATATTTGGAATGAACTGGATGTCCAAGCAAAGAGCCATGATAGATTATCGAATAAAGATGGTGACTTTCCACCACGAAAGGCGCCACTTTTTCTTCTAGGGTCAGGGCAGAGAAAGAGAACAATGATGGATATCCTATCAGAATGCAGTGAGACAACTAGACCAAGGTAGTGAAATAATAATGTTAGCATTAGTACTAGCTAAGTAGAGTAGTTCAGGGGATAGACTAAACAATGAGCATATTCCAGTGGTCAGAGAATTTATTGATGTATTTTCAGATGAGATTACTAGATTGCCGCTAGACAGAGAAGTAGATCTGGCCATTGAGTTGATGCCAGGCACAACACCTATCCCTACAGCTCTATATAGAATGGCACCACTTGAGCTCAAGGAACTCAAGAAATAGTTATAGACATTGTTGGATCAAGGGTTCATCAGACTGAGTATCTCTCCATGGGGTACACCAGTGCTATTTGTGAGGAAGAAGGATATAAGCATGCATTTATGCATCACTAAAGGATACTAAACCATGTAACTATTAAGAACATATACCCTCTTCTTCACATTGATAATCAATTAGACCAGTTGAGCTAAGTAGTTGTCTTCTTGAAGATCGATTTGAGGTCATGATACTACCAGTTGAAGATTAGAGTAGAAGACATCCTAAAGATTGTATTTAGGATGACATATGGACACTACGAGTTTTTGGTCATGCTTTTTGGATTGACCAATGCTCCAGAAACATTTATGGACTTAATGAACATAGTATTTAGTCCATATTTGGACTAGTTTGTGATCGTCTTTTTAGATGACATATTGGTATACTTTTTGTCCAAGGAAGAGCATGAGCAACACCTAAGGATTGTGTTGCAGACATTGAGAGAGCACAAGTTGTATGGAAAATTTTTGAAGTGCAGTTTCTAGCTCTTAGAAATGAATTTTTTGGCCATAACATCTTAGCAGCATGTATCTTAGTAGATCCAGCCAAGATAGAAGCAATAGTAAAGTGGGAACAGCCGATGACACATACAAAGGTTCAAAGTTTCCTAGGTTTAGCAAGATACTACAAACAGTTCATACATAGTTTCTATTCCATAGGAACCCCTCTTACACGGCTAGCTAGGATGGAGGAACGATTCAAATGGACAGATGAATATGAGCAGGGTTTCAGGATGCTGAAGGAGAGGCTGGCTTCGGCGCCTATCTTCAAATTGCCTGAAGGGTTGTGGTCTATGAAGATGGCTCAGGAGTTGGTCTAGGTTATGTTTTGATGAAGAATGATAAGTTTATACCCTATGCATCTCATTAGCTTAAGGTGCATGAGTGTAACTATCCTACACACGACCTAGAGCTCGCAACAATCATATTTGCACTTAGAATATTGAGTCATTATTTGTATGGAACTTCTTTCAAACTCTTGACTGATCACTAGAGTTTGAAATACATCTTCACATAGAAGGATTTGAACAGTAAGGAAAGAAGATGGTTAGAGTTGTTATCAGACTATATGATCGACATAGCATACCACGAGGGCAAAGCAAATGTAGTAGCAGATGCTTTGAACAGGAAGCAAATTTGAAGCTCAACAGGATTGCCAGCAAAGTCAATGACTTAGTATGATATAGTCCAAAGACAATTGGTTGGAATGATGGCATGATTGACCATTCAGCCAAGCTACTTAAATAGATCAGGGTTGCACAAGAGAAGGATAAGCAATTGAACCAACGGCTGGAATAGGGAACACCCAGACATTGGCCAGAGATGTAGATGGGTTAGTCAGACTATGAAGCTGACTATTTGTGTCAGAAGTTCTAGAGTATCCCAGATTTTGACGTACGATTCTTCACGAGGTTCACACTTCAAGATGGGCAGTGCATCTAGGAGGAGTGAAGATGTACCACAATGTTTGACAAACTTATGGGTGGCCAAGAATGAAGAGAGAGGTGCATGACACAGTTGCCAGATGTTTGGTGTGCCAGTAAGTGAAAGCTGAGCACATACACCTAGGTGGAATACTAAAGTCATTGGAAATCCCAGAGTGAACATGGGAGAGCATAACATATGACTTTATAGTCAATTTGTCTAGGACCGCCAACTTAAGGATGCTGTCTTAGTAGTTTGACTCACAAAAAGTGCACACTTCAAATCAATCAGGATGGATTACCCAATGACCACTTTGGCCATGCTGTACATAGATCAAATAGTACAGCTACATGGAGTTCCACGGGAGATTATATCAGATAGGGATCCAAGGTTCACATCCCGATTTTTGAAGGCTTTCTAGACTATGAGATCCCACAACTTAGACCCACATCTAACACCTACCAGACAATGATCATGTTTATAAGTGGGAATGAACTATAGATCATTAGCTTGGTTGACCACTTAAGAAATGACTTTGGCCCATTATGTTGCACTTTGGGCTGGGTCATTACAAATGCTATCAGAGCAATCTGGTTCCGTGTTAGATGGTGGGCTGGACTACAGACGTTGGTTAAGGCTACCAGTCACAAGCCACAGAAGGACGTGTACTAAGGCTAACAATGGAGGCTGTGTGTAGAAATTTTGGGGACAAAATTTCCTAAGGTGGGTGGATTGTGAGATCCCTCAACTTAGTCCCACATCTAATACCTATAGGGCAAAGATCCTATTTATAAGTGGGAAGAGACTATAGATCTTTAACTTGGTTAACCACTTTTAAAGAAATGACTTAGGCGTATTATGTTGCATTTTGGGCCGGGTTGTTACATAGATAGCTATAGGCCCTAGTCAAGATTAAGCACAACTTTCATCCTCAGACAGATGGGCAGATTGAGAGAACCATATAGGTGTTAGAGGATTTGCTCCGAGTATGCATTCTAGACTTTAGAGGAAGTTGGGAAGAACATCTACCTCTAGTAGAGTTCTCATACAACAACAACCATCAGCCACAATTAAAATGCACCATTAGAAGCACTTTCTGGTAGACCATGTCAATCCCTAGTATGTTGGGTACAGGGCTACGAACCAGTAGTAGTGGGGCCAAAAACAAGCCAATAGAAATAGGAGGTAATGATGCTGATTAGGAAGAGAATGAATTCAGTTCAGGACAAACTGAGAAGTTATGCTGATTAGCATAGACGTGAGGTTAATTTCATGAAAGGAGATCAAGTTTTCATGAAGGTCTCTTTGACTAAGGAAATATGAGATTCAGGACACGTGGGAAACTTAGTGTGCGATATATCAGACCAATTGACATGATCGAGCACATTGGAATTGCTGCCTCATCCATCATGTAAAACCCTTGTTTTCGGAAAGGGTTTTACTTGCGTGTAGGTTCAGACCAGTCTCGAGTTGGTTCAAGTGAACTCGATCCCAAAAATTTTAAAAATATATGTATGAGGCCCAGATGGCCATATGAGCATGTTATGGAGGTTGAGTATCCCCGACATGCATATGATAGTTTAGTTATGATACAATAGAAGATGAGTTATCATTGTATATACGAGGGAACATATGCTTTTTATGAGTTAGTTAGGATTTTAGGCCATTGGAGATTTGTTTGGGAGTTTCTGCATTTTTCATTTGTATGCAGTATAGATGACTGGATTTTGCCCCTGTGGGCCTAGTTTGATTGACCTGAGGGATTGAGGCCCATTTAGTATTCTTGCCTTGATTCCCACCTATAGAGTCTTTTTTACAATTTGAGTCAGTTTTGACTTTGGACGGTCTCAATCCAATCTTTCCGTCCACATGTCTATTGCAAATACCCATAGTTGTCGGTCGTCCAGATCGTGCCACGCAGCATGAATTGAGCCGTCCACCCAACCTTAACTTCACCCATCTATTTTCCCCTAAACATCCACTCGACCTATCTCTCATTTTCAGAGTCATTTGCCCTTTAGAACCACGGCCAATTTGGCTCACCGCCGGTGAGACCTTGCCTTGCCCCCTGCCATCGGATCAGTACAAACATGACCACCTCGTAGCCAGCTATCAGTCTGTACCCATGATTGCCACCGGTGTCGCTGCACTCGCCGCTGGCGACGGAGTTGTTGCTATCAATTTTCGTTGTTGCCGCCACACTTTCGGGCCATTTTCCTGCATCTGTGACTATTCTCCGGTGAAGTCGAGTACCCCAAAAGCTTCATCTTTCAAAGATCTACATTTTGAGACCACTCACAACCATCATTGTGGCCATGATTGCCGTGGGAGATATTGCCAAACTCGGTGGTGATACCTCCCTTTCCATGCCGATTTTCGGTTAGCCACCGGCCGAACTTCGCTGACCACCACCACCATCATGATGCACATCACTCGAGTCATCGATCTCGACCGGGTGTGACTCCTATGACACTGGTGTAAAGACTGTGAAAAAAACTATATATATACATATTGGACAAAAAAATATATATTCAAGTCGGTCAGTGTAAAGACTATGAAAAAAATAAATAAATATATTTGATGTGGTCCGGGAAGGATCGAACATGGTCTGGGAAGGACCGAACGTGCAAAAACCATGATTTTTATTACAAGACTCGAACCTAAATATTATGAAATAAATATAGATGAACCGATACGGTTGGTTATCAAGTCGACCGGTCATGGTTCGACTTAAGGTCACCTAGAAAATACCTATTCATGAATGGATGATGGGGAGTGAAAATTTAATGAAGGGGCTCGTTGAACCTATGAAATACCAATGGATGATGGGTGTGAGAATTTAATGAAGGGGCTCGTTGAAGTGTATTTATATGCAGGAGGAGGGGGTATTTCATCCCTCGTCTCCGTCCCAGACGACCTCCCCAATACTGTGTGAGTATTTCATCCCTAAACTTATTTGTTTCCATTTGGATTCTTGCATGCAAAGTTTTGTTGGAGACGCCTTTGTTAAGTTGCTAGATCCCTAGCGTCTTATGCATGGGTTTCCTGTCGACTACTTGGTATGAACTGCTGCGAGTCTTTAGGGTTGGGTGTTTGTTTTGTGTTTTGTTAATGGATATGTCAGAATGGACCTGACAGCCAAAAATAGATATGTTAGAATTGACTTGACAGCCAATAATGGATATGTCAGAATGGACCTGACAGCCAAAAATAGATATGTTAGAATTAACTTGACAGCCAATAACGGATATGTCAGAATGGACCTGACAGCCAATAATTGATATGTTAGAATGGACCGGACAGCCAATAATTGATATGTCAGAATGGACCTGACGGCTAATAATGGATATGTCAGAATGGACCTGACAGCCAAAAATGGACATGTTAGAATGGACTTGACAGCCAAAAATGGACATGTCAGAATGGACCTGACAGCCAATAATGGACATGTCAGAATGGACCTGACAGCTAATAATGGACATGTCAGAATGGACCTGACAGCCAAAAATGGATATGTCAGAATGGACCTAACAGCCAGTAATGGACATGTCAGAATGGACCTGACAGCCAATGATGGACATGTCAGAATGGACCTGACAACCAATAATAGACATGTTAGAATGGACCTGACAGCTAATAATGATTAATCTCAAAATGACCTGGGAGACCACTTAATCTCAGAATGAACTGGAAGACTAGCTAATCTCAGAATGAACTAGGAGACCACCTAATCTCAGAATGAACTGGGAGACAAACTTTTAATCTCAAGATGACCTGAGAGCCTGTAGAACTACATTGAGCTTGATCCCGACATGGGTATGTAGGCTAATCAAGATTGATTGATTTCAGCTCACCTAAGGAAAAATTACAATTATGGTTGGTGGTTCTTTTACGAACTCAGGGTAGGAGAATGGATAATAAATTGGACTTCCTTTTATTTTCTTGTGTTATACATGTGGCTTTGGGAAACGATCCAAAACTGTGGTGTAACGCCCGGACTGGTTAGGGCTGGTCGTTACAGGGTTGGTTTGGTTTAATTTTGTCATTCCAGGATTGGTTTGGTTTAATTTCGAGTAACGACTAGCAAGCTGGGCCCATAGTATTGTGAAAAAATGGCGGGTCAGTACACGTGGTATCAGAGCACGGTTTTCCACAAGGTCACATTTTATAACTCAAGTACCTTGTTGAAAAGTCCAGTAATTATCTTTTTCCACTGTGTTATGTTATTAATTAACAAAGTTCTTCGCTAATAAACCTCAGTCAAAACTGAAACAAGAATGTATAAATGAACCATGATGGTTCGATATATCAGGTGCTTACCATCCTGCTTTTATAATATTTCGGGGACAAAATATCTCTAAGTTGGGGAGATTGTAAAAACTATGATTTTTATCACAAGACTCAAACCTAAATATTATGAAATAAATAAAGATGAACTGATATGGTTGGTTATCAAGTCGACCGGTCATGGTTCGACTTAAGGTCACCTAGAAAATACCTATTCACGAATGGATGATGGGGTGTGAGAATTTAATGAAGGGGCTCGTTGAACCTAGGAAATACCAATGGATGATGGGGTGTGAGAATTTAATGAAGGGGCTCGTTGAACCTTGGAAATACCAATGGATAATGGGGAGTGAGAATTTAATGAAGGGGCTCATTGAAGTGTATATATATACAGGAGGAGGGGGTATTTCATCCCTCATCTCCATCCCAGATGACCTCCCCAATACTGTGTGAGTATTTCATCCCTCATCTTATTTGTTTCCATTTAGATTCTTGCATGCAAAGTTTTGTTGGAGACACCTTTGTTAAGTTGCTAGATCCGTAGCATCTTGTGCATGGGTTTTCTGTCGACTGCTTGGTATGAACTGCTGCGAGTCTTTGGGGTCGGGTGTTTGTTTTGTGTTTTGTTAATGGATATGTCAGAATGGACCTGACAGCCAAAAATGTATATGTCACAATGGACCTGACAGCCAATAATAGATATGTCAGAATGGACCAGACAGCCAAAAATGGATATGTCAGAATGGACCTAACAGCCAATGATGGACCTGTCAGAATGGAACTGACAGCCAATGATGGATCCTGTCAGAATGGACTTGACAACCAAAAATAGACATGTCAGAATGGACCGGACAGCCAAAAATGGACATGTCAGAATGGACCTGATAGATAAAAATGGACATGTCAGAATGGACCTGACAGCCGAAAATGGACATGTTAGAATGGACCTGACAGCCAATAATCGACAGGTCAGAATGAACCTGACTGTAACGACCCGGCCATTTTTAACAATTTTGTGGGCCTTGTTGGCCACATGTTGCCAAAATAAAACTACTAAATGCCAAGTAATAAGTTATAAAATAATGGTTCCCACAGTCTTAGACCATTTCCCATAGCCGCATTTATAACTCAAAACAAAATAAAGAGAAGTCCCATTTATTACCCATTCTCCTAACCTGACTATCCTATCATACTTTTATTCTACCTTATTTGAGCTGAAATCAAACAATCTTGATTGGCCTACATACCCATGTCGGGATCAAGCTCGATGTAGTTCTATTGGCTGATGGGTTAGTCCACCGTGCCACTATAAAATATTGGGCCGATGGGTCAGTCCATCGTGCCCCCTTATTGGCCGATTGGTTCATTCCATCGTACCCCCTATTATGTTGTAGTTCTATTGGCTGATGGGTTAGTCCATCGTGCCACTATAAAATATTGGGCTGATGGGTCAGTCCATCGTACCCCCTATTGTGTTGTAGTTCTATTGGCTGATGGTTAGTCCACCATGCCACTATAAAATATTGGGCCGATTGGTTCATTCCATCGTACCCCCTATTATGTTGTAGTTCTATTGGCTGATGGGTTAGTCCACCGTGCCACTATAAAATATTGGGCCGATGGGTCAGTCCATCGTGCCCCCTTATTGGCCGATTGGTTCATTCCATCGTACCCCTATTATGTTGTAGTTCTATTGGCTGATGGGTTAGTCCACCGTGCCACTATAAAATATTGGGCCGATGGGTCAGTCCATCGTGCCCCCTTATTGGCCGACTGGTTCATTCCATCGTACCCCCTATTATGTTGTAGTTCTATTGGTTGATGGGTTAGTCCACCGTGCCACTAAAAAATATTGGGCCGATGGGTCATCGTGCCCCCTTATTGGCCGATTGGTTTATTACATCGTACCCTATTATGTTGTAGTTCTATTGGCTGATGGGTTAGTCAACCGTGCCACTATAAAATATTGGGCCGATGGGTCAGTCCATCGTACCCCCTATTATGTTGTAGTTCTATTGGCTGATGGGTTAGTCCACCGTGCCACTATAAAATATTGGGCCGATGGGTCAGTCCATCGTACCCCCTATTGGCCGATGGGTCCATTCCACCGTACCACTTATTAGGTTGAGCCGATGGGTCCATTCCACCGTACCCCCTATTGGCCAATGGGTCCATTCCACCGTACCCCCTATTTGCCGATGGGTCCATTCCACCGTACCACTTATTAGGTTGAGCTGATGGGTCCATTCCACCGTACCACTTATTAGGTTGAGCCGATGGGTCCATTCCACTGTACCACTGTATTAGGTTGAGCCGATGGGTCCATTCTACCGTACCACTTATTAGGTTGAGCCGATGGGTCCATTCCACTGTACCCCCATATTGGCCGATGGGTCCATTCCATCGTACCACTGTATTAGGTTGAGCCGATGGGTCCATTCCACCGTACCCCCTATTGGCCTATGGGTCCATTCCACCGTACCCACTATATTAGGTTGAGCCGATGGGTCCATTCCACCGTACCCACCTATTGGCTGATATTTATTTATGGACTGTCCGTTCCATTCTGACATGTCCATTATTAGATTTTGAACAGTGCGGCTAAAAAAATAGGGTTTCTTGAAACTAGTCAAACGTGAATTTCATATCTGCCATCTAATTTGCAACCATACAATATCTCAACGCCCAAAGTGTAAAACCCGTGACTCGAGTCAGGGTTTTACGTTACCGAACCAGTCGGTTCGACCGTTGGTTCGAGTCGAGTCAGTTTCATGAACCGCGTGCTGAGTCGAGACCAGCCGTGAGTTATGAGCGATGAGAGTCAGGTGTACCTGAATATATGATGATAACGTCGAGAAGATGGTGAGATACGAGTTATCTGAATATATGAAAGTATGCAGTATTTTTTTCTTTTTATATGTTTGATCGTAGAAATAGTTTTAGGCCGAATGACGCATTAGGACGCGTTGGATTATATTCGGGTGGGTTATTAGTTATAGAGCATGTCATTTGGATGTTGCTGTGTTTGTTTGATTTTATGGGATTTTTCCCATATTTTTTTGGATTTTTTTTAGGATTTATTAGGAGACTAGTTATTATTTTGACTCGAGTCGGAATCGAGTCAATACTTAATTACGAAACTGCCACTCAGCATGCTTTTTCATCCCTCCCGACCTTCTTTCACCCCAAACCCTCGCCGCCGCCATTGCCGCGTGTTGCCGCCGCCGCCGCTGCCGACGCCGTGCTGCCGCCGATCGACGCCGCCCCGCCCCGTCGTGCCGTCGCCGTGCCGCCACGACCCACCCCGGCCACCGTCTCGCCGCCACGACGCCGGAATCGCCCCACGAAACCACCTCGGCCGCCGCCACTTCGGGCCGGATTCCGCCGCCGTCCGGCCGCTCCGCCGCCGGTGTGACCCTGACGAGCACCCCCTCGCCGTCGCCGACATTTCCCCCATCCTCCCGACCGCCGTCGAGGCCGGCCGGAGCCCCGATCGGAGCACACCGCCGCCGCCGCCCATTTTCGACGCCGCCGTCGACGGCCATCGCCGCCTCGGTTGCTCTGTTTGACACCGCCATCGGACCAAGCTCGTCGAGCTGGTGCCGATAGACCCCCTGATTGCCCCGTCCCGAATCATCGCCGGAAAACCGTCGGAATCCGCCGGAAAACCGCCGACACTCGCCGGAAAACCGCCGGAACCGCCGGAAAATTGGATTCGTGGGAAATTCGCCGGATCATCCGCCGAACGCACCCAGTCCAATCTGATCGGACTTCGGACGCCGCTAGGTGCCGAATTCGAGTTTCGAGCCGCGAAACGGAAACCCTAGCCGTCGCCGATTTTCGACGACGCGAGGTATAATTTATTTTAACTTAATTAATTGAAAGTATTGATTATTAGAATTTGCATGCTATGATTGATGAATTGTGCATTGTAATTACTTGTATAAATGTGGATTTGATTTAGAATAAAATATGAAATTTGTGGAATTGTGTGGTGTTAAAAATAGAAGTTATGAAACTAATTAGGGTTATTAGGTAATGATCATGATCTAATGCAAACTAGCCTAAGTAGACTTGCTAGAATTGATATAGGTTAATGTGTGTTGATTGATGCGTGATTGTGTTGATTGTGCGTGCATGCTATAGGATGTGTGATTCATCATGCGGGCGTTAGTATTTAGTTTGATTGTGTAGGTACGGTGTAGGAGCTCGCCGCCTAGGCGCGTGGACCCGTTTGGAGCTTCTACCAGGTCCGTTTAGGACTCGTTCTCTGATTTACGCTACTCTCTTGTGTATTTGATTTATTATGTGCAGGACGAGTTAAGTGGCGTTTTATCGAATCCCACTTAACTCGGGCCATTTAGCCAACGATTTTCCGGATTAATAACCCTCGAGGATGAGATCCCTCGAGTTTGTTTTCGAACTTCAGATCCAGCTCACGTTGCCTTCGGGCCTATTGTATAAATCCCAACCCAGACCTATATATATGTATAGTTTTCGTGTTTTGGTGAGAGACTGAATGAGGGAAATCCGACTACCGTGCTACGCGAGCGGGCACGTGTGTGTCGACAGTGGGCTCTGGAATGGTGTGCGGGCCGTTTCATTCCCGAGGGATCCTGACAACTCCACCTTTGAGTTCCTCAAACCCGGAGAAGTGTGGAGGTTCACGGGTACTGCATTGCAGCGCATGTCTAGACTTGTGGTTTCAAAGGGTACTGAAGGCGACTGCCTGAGAGTACTCGGCCTTCGTGCTCAAGGCCAGGAGTAATATGGAAGGTGCAGAGGGCGGAAAGGAATGAGATTTGACGCGAGAAGCAATAGAGAAATGGCCGAGGCATGAGAATGTGAAAGATAGGGGGACGCTGTCGACCCGAGGGCGACGGCTCCCGTATGTGCCCTGATGAGAGTTCTTGAGGAAGTATATGGTTTTCATTCAACAGGAGAGTTTGCTCTCCTGTGCCAGATTGATATTAGTTATTTTCCGGGCCGGTAACACTCGTTACTGACGGTTTTTCTATATATATGTAGGTGAGGAATGCGAGCGATGAAAGCTGTCGGGACTGCGGAGGAGCAGCACGGAACCGCGCACACATGTACCTGCCGCGTGTAACGTATAATGACGGTGTGTTATTGCTACGTGAATGATAATTTTGATGTGTTTGTTTAGATAAATTGCTTGTTTTGAAATGAATGGATAAATGTGAATGAGTAGTGAGTTTGGAGTTCAGGCTCGGTTCAATTGAAACGAAGGAGATAATGATGAATGCTACGATAGATTATCATGTTTTACCGTATTTTCATAAAATAGTATATATTTTCTTTTGGTTTCTCATTTATTATTTTATCTTGTCTTTGCTTGCACGTCATGGCATGTATGTAGGACTCCGTTAGAACCCACGCATCCCATCCATGCATTTCATGTTTGCATCTCCATCTTAAAACGCCGAGAGTAGATCCTGGACGGCTTAACCGAACCCAGTAGATTAGCGAACGGTTCGGTCGCCGGTGACATTCCCGGGTCGGTTCGCGGGTGAGCCGAAACGGGGTGTTACACAAAGACCTATTGCAATTTATACCAAAAAGTTCCAGCAACTTAGCAAAATATTTCTAATGAATTTATGCATTGCAACAATGCATGTAAGAGTTCTAATGGAAAAGAAACTAAGAAGAAGTATGAAATGCTTACACCACAATGGAAAGACACTGGAGAGGAGGCAAGAAGGAGTGGACTGCCCTCTTCTCCCTAACCCACTCCTCCTATATATATATATATGCTTCAACGAGTTCCTCAATTAAATTCTCACATCTATTCATGTATAGGTATTCCCTAGGGTTAACGAGTCCCTTTATTAAATTCTCTTACCCCATCATCCGTTCATGAATTAGTATTCTCTAGGTTGGGTTCGTCTTCCCTAATGCCAGAGTTTGGCCTTACGTCTTCTCTAAGGTTAGGGTTTGGCTTTACGTTGAACCATGACCGGTCTACTTGATAACCAACCATATCCATTCTTCGAAAATAATATTTCATAATACTTAGGTTCAAGTCTTGAAATAAAAATTTTCACATATTTTCACTGTTCTTACACTGACAGCCAATAATGGATATGTCAGAATGAACCTGACAGCTAATAATGGATATATCAGAATGGACCTGACAAGCAATAATGGAAATGTCAAAATGGACCTGACAGCCAATGAAGGACATGTCAGAATGGACCTGACAGCCAATGATGGACATGTCAGAATGGACCTGACAGCCAATAATGGACATGTCAGAATCTGACAACCAATAATGACTAACCTCAGAATGACCTCGGAGACCACCTATTCTCAGAATCAACTGGGAGACAAACTTTTTATCTCGGAATGACCTGAGAGCCTGTAGAACTACATTGAGCTTGATCCCGACATGGGTATGTAGGCTAATCATGATTGATTGATTTCAGCTCACCTAAGGAAAAATTACAATTATGGTTGGTGATTCTTTTATGAACTCTGGGTTGGAGAATGGATAATAAATTGGACTTCCTTTTATTTTCTTATGTTATACATGTGGCTTTGGGAAATGATCCATGACTGTGGAGTAACGGCCGGACCGGTTTGGGTGTCGTTACAGGGTTGGTTTGGTTTAATTTGGTCGTTACCGGGTTGGTTTGGTTTAACTTCGAGTAACGCCTAGCCAGCTAGGCCCATAGTATTGTGAAGAAATGGCGGGTCGTTACAAAACGTGGTCTGGGAAGGACCGAACGTACTATATTCTTTACCCGAATAATTATTTACCCATTTTATTATTTACCAGGTTAAACGAAATGCTGGTGTTGGGATGTTTTCACATACCTTAGCCATCATTTCAATTTATTTTTATGAGGGATGCCCTCCTCACCCCAGCCTTCATTCACAGTTTCTTCTCCTCCTCCTTACTAGTACCAACTTCTTCCACTCTGCTTGGGTATCCTTCCTATCTCCCTGTTCTTAATTTTCTTGCATGCATATTCTTTTTAATTGATAATATGCTTGAGAAACATGAGAAATAAAGTCTGAAATCAACAATAAACAACTAAAACTAAATTGTAATATGAAATTAGCCATGGCTGAAGAGTGCAAGAATTTGGGCAAGGATGGGCGACTGTAAACAATTGCAAGGCAGCCACTCACAACCCCGACGACCTCTCTGGCTGCTGAGTCGAAGGGATGGCTCGCCTAGACCCTTGCTGCCGATGGGTGGTGGAGTTACAGCAGTTTGTGGGCGGAATTTCAAGGGTGTACGCTGATTCCAGACACCTATACCAGTTCGCTGGCCAAGGCTCATGCCTTGGGTTGTCGTGCAGGGAGAAGGGAAGAGTTCCCGGTGGTGCTGCTGGCCAAACGGAGATCACCTTGCAGTCCCGGCAGTGCTGCTGGGCAGGAGTCGCGTCTTGGTGCAGAATAGAGTTTCGACGTGGATAGTTGCTGTAAAGCACTAGCTTTATGCTTCCAATTGGATTGCTAGGGAAGGGAAGCAGTTAGGGAAGGAAGTGATCTGGTTTTGGGTTGAAGAAGAAGGAGCCAGGACCTGTTTTCTGGTGTAAAGAAGAAGGTAGGAGATGAAGGACGTTGGGGAAGAAGAAGATGGTAGTTTTCTAAATATTGGTTGACTCGATACAACTCGAGTTAAAAATAATACTAACGCATAATAAATTTATAAAATTAATTATTCTAATGGTTTATAGGTTAAAAGTGCTAAGCTAATTAATATTTGGACGAAATTGACATGGACATAAGTAATAAAAACATATGGTAATGATAAACGGTCGATCATTAATCGGCATATTATAAGCGATTAATTTTATATCGGATGTTTATAAAGGATTAATGAAATAAATATTTCACCTTTACCATATTAAATTTTATATTAGGTAAATAAAGTGATTATTTTAATAATGAGTTAGTAAGGTTGAAAATGTGTTATTAAACTAAAATCGAGTAAAAATCACAAGCTTTTAACCTAAATAGCATAATGAAAATAAATAGAGTTCGAAACTTTATTGAGTTAAATAATTTAAAATAATTGTATTAGTAATATGATTGAATTTAAATAATTTAATCGAACAACATAATTAATTAAATTGCTATGAATAATGATAGCGATTAAAAATTATAACCGTAAATTAAATCATCAAGATCGGGGTTAAGTAATTATCACTGCAAAGGAAAATCAAATACTTGTTTATAAGTTAATAATTACTTTATCACTAGTGAAGTATGAATTATGATTTAGATAATAAATTTGAAATGTAAAGTAGGTTTTAAATGATTATATCACATGAATAATTTAATATTAAATATTGTGGAATTTTAATAGTAATATATATTAGTCATTTAGTTACATGCATTGCTACTCGAATAAAATTATACTTATGTATAATTTTATGTTCTTGTTCAGATTAGGATTGTTGGTCACAACTACGAGTTCACTTACAAGCTATCCAGGTCCGTATAATTATTCAAATTGTCGTATTTTCCCCTGTTGGCAGCCTTGGTTGGCCTGAGCCCAGATTCACCACCATGCACTGAGTGCAACTGTGGTCAAGGAATTGACTCAGTCCGACACGGAGCCACACCCTTGAAATTTCTATGTGGGAGTCTTGGTCGACTTGAGTAGCTAACCACCATGTGCTGAAACACAACCGGGGTCGACACAGTTCGGCACTGAGCAGCACCCCCTGAAAGATTGAACACCTGCCCCCATGCCGAAAGGGGTGATAGGGCGCAATGGCACAAGAAGGCTCATTGTGCACTTGTGATACCGAGAGGGTGAATCAATGACAAATATCGGTAACTACGGGACGTGGGCCACGTAGCGTGTGTGCGCATGCATGGGATGGTAGTTGGATGGGATGGCCACCCCTCCCAGCATATAATGAGCTCGGCATAGGCTCATAACAACTAAAAGACTCTTGAAACAATAATAGGGATTTTATTGACTTGTTTCATTTAATTATTCCGCTTAGTGGTTTTATCACTAATGCAGAATTGCCTCCGTATGTGAGCAGCTTTAGATTGAAGAATAGAAGTGTGGTTGGTGGTTTTTTACCAACCTAGGTATGGTGAATCGATAATAACTTGGACTTCCTTTTTTATCCTCTTGTGTTATAATTGTGGCTATGGGAAACGGTCAGAGACTGTGGGACATTGATTTTATATATTGTCATATGTTGTCAGAACATGTTTTATTTTTATGATTTATAAATTCTAGACTTATTTGCAGTATTACAATTCATGTTCTAGAATGTTATGTTTACAACAAATTATATTTTCAAGTAACACCCGATCCGGTTCGAGCAGGTCGGCAGATGTGGTATCAGAGCATGGTTTCCCACAAGCTCACACTTTATAACTTAAGTGCCTTGTTGAAAAGTCCAATAATTATCTTTCCCCAATGTTTTATGTTATTGAATTAACAAATTCATTCTCTAATAAACCTAAGTCATAACTAAAATAGAACATATTAATAAACCATGATGGGAAAAATTTTTGACGTTTCAGATGGTAGGCACTCATAGACAGTCAAACCGATCTACTTTGTCGAATTCAAACACTGAGAATGTATTGGCCCAGATTCTGATGGCCGTATAGGGATTAGCGTAGGCTTCAGAAAATACAAATTCTGTGGTTCAAAATATTGTTCAGCGGTTGTTAGGAATGGTAGCAGGGAATGGAGCCTCAAACTCAGTAGGGGGTTGTAACAACCCGCTATTTTTCACGATATTGTGGGCCTTGCTAGCCAGGTGTTATTCAAAATGCAACAAAACTAACTCTAATAAGTCCAGCATTTCTAACTCAAAAGAATTTATGTTTTGAATGACAATGTATGAAATAATTTTCCCACAGTCTTGGACCGTTTCCCATAGCCACATTTATAACACAAGAAAAGTAAAAGAGAAGTCCGTCTTATTCTCTGTTCACCACCTGAGTTGGTAGAAGAACCACCCTGTCATCTCTTAGTCTTTAGTTCCTGCTGCTAATCTGTGGAGGCAATTCCGCATTAGTGATTAACCACTAAGCTGTATAATTAAATAAAGCAAGTCCATTAACTCCCTATCATTATCTATAATAATGGCTGTTGTGACCATTCCAACATATCCATTTATTAGTTGATGGTTCAGTCCACCATGTCCATTAGTTGGCTAATGGGTCAGTCCACCATGTCCATCTATTGGCTGATGGGTCAGTCCATCATGTCCATTACTGGCTGGCGAGTCCAATCCGCCAAGTCCGTTATCAGCTGGTGAGTCCAATCCGCCATGTCCATTAGTTGGCTGATGGGTCAATCCACCATGTCTATCTATTGGCTAATGGGTCAGTCCATCATGTCCGTAATTAGCTAGCGAGTCCAATCCGCCACGTTCGTTATCGGCTGGTGAGTCCAATCCACCATGTCCGTAATTGGCTGGCGAGTCCAATCCACCATGTCCAATATATTGGCTGATGGGTTAGTCCATCATGTCCATTACCGGCTGGCGAGTCCAATCCGCCATGTCCGTTATCGGCTGGTGAGTCCAATCCACCATGTCCATAATTGGCTGGTGAGTCCAATCCACCATGTCCAATTTATTAGTTGATGGGTCAGTCCATCATGTCCATTACGGGCTGGTGAGTCTAATCCTCCATGTCTGTTATCGGCTGGTGAGTCCAATCCATCATGTCCGTAATTGGCTAGCTAGTCCAATCCGCCATGTCTAATTTATTGGCTGATGGTTCAGTCCATCATGTCCATTACCGGCTAGTGAGTCCAATCCTCCATGTTCGTTATCGGTTGGTGAGTCCAATCCACCATGTCTGTAATTGGCTGGCGAGTCCAATCGACTATGTCCAATTTATTGGTTGATGGGACAGTCCATCATGTCCATTATAGGCTTGCAAGTCCAATTTGCCATGTCTGTTATTGACTGGTGAGTCCAATCCACCATGTCCGTAATTGGCTGGTGAGTCCAATTTGCCATGTCTCAATTTATTGGCTGATGGGTCAGTCCATCATGTCCATTATTTAAATATAAAGGGCACAACCCATGTCAAACTGAGTCAATTCCTTGACCCCAGTTGCACTCGGTGCATGGTGGTCGAATCTGGGCTTAGGCTGACCAAGTTGTCCACAAGGGAAAATACAACATTTTAAATAATTATACGGACTTGGATATTTCGAACTTGCAGCTGCGACCAATGATCCTGATCTAAACAAGGACATAAAATTATACATAAGTATAATTTTATTCGAGTAGAAATGCATGCAACTGAATGATTAATATATATATCACTATTAAATTTCAACAATATTAAATATTAAACTATTAATGTGATATAATCATTTAAATCCTACTTTACATTAATAATCTAGTTCATAATTAACACTTAACAAATAATAAAATAATTATCAACATATAAACAAATATTTAATTACTATTATTAGTATATTTTCCTTTGAGACGATAATTACTTAACTACAATCTTGATAATTTAGTTTACGGTTTTAAATCTTTAGTCGCTATCCTTATTCATAGCAATTTAGTTAAATAAGTTGTACTAATAAATTATTTAAAATAATTATTATTATTATCAATTTTAAAATGTTATTAATACAAATATTTTAAATTATTCAAGTCAATAAAATTTCGAACTTTATTTATTTTCATTATGCTATTTAGGTTTGACGCTAGTGATTGCTACTCAACTATAGTTAAATACCCATTTTCAATATTACTAACTCGTTATTAAAATAATCACTTTATTTACCTAATATTAAATTTAATTTGGTAAAGGTAAAATCTTTATTTTGTTAATTACTTGTCACTGTCCGATTTGACTTAATCGCTTGTTGTGTGCCGATTAATTATCGACCGTTTATCATTAATGTATTTTTATTGCGTATGTCCATTTCGATTTCGTCTAATAATTAATTAGTTTAGTAACTTTAACCCATAACCCATTAAAATAATTATTTTTAAAGAATTAATACGAGTTCGTATTATTTTTAACTAGTCGGTATCGAGTCAACCACTATTTCACAGATTTGCCACCGTGAGTTTCTTCTTCTTCTTCTTCCCGTCGGCCCTCCTCTTCATCCAGCTTTGTCCTTGGCACAACTCAGATCATGCCCTTCTTCTTCTTCCCTATGCAACCTAATTGAACAACCATCTAAACTTCCTAATCAAGCATCAACAATGAATTAAAACAGCCAAAGATGAAGCCTAATGTCCACGTTTTACAGGAGTTATCCAAGGTGACCTTTCTGCACCCAAAAACCAGTCTTGGCGTCTTCTTCTTCAACCCAAAACCAGATCACTTCCTTCCCTAAATGCTTCCCTTCCTTAGCAATCCAATTGGAAGCCTAAAGCTTGTGCCTTTCAGCAACTATCCACATCCCACTCTGTTCCGCACCAAGGCAAGACTCCTGGCCAGCAGCATTGCCTGGACTGCAAATTGAATTCCTTCCGGCCAGCAGCACCACCAGAAACTCTTCCCTTCTTCCTGCACGACAACCCAACGTCAAGGCCAAGCGCTGTGAGCATGCACAGGCGTGAGCCTTTGTAAAAACCATGATTTTTATTACAAGACTCGAAACTAATTATTATGAAATAAATATATATGAACCGATATGTTGGTTATCAAGTCGACCGGTCATGATTCGACTTAAGGTCACCTACAAAATACCTATTCATGAATGGATGATGGGGTGTGAGAATTTAATGAAGGGGCTCGTTGAAGTTAGGAAATACCTATCGATGATGGGTGTGAGAATTTAATGAAGGGGCTCGTTGAACCTAGGAAATACCTATGGATGATGGGGTGTGAGAATCTAATGGAGGGAATGGTTGAAGTGTAGATATATGTAGGAGGAGGGAGTCTTTGGAGAAGTGGGAGAAAAAAAAGCTTGTTGCTAGCCGTCAAATTCTTCTTGCCTCCTCTCCGTCCCAGGCGACCTCCCCATTACTGTGTGAGTATTTCGTCCCTCATCTTATTTGTTTCCATTAGGATTCTTGCATGCAAGTGGTTCTTGGAGACGCCCTGCTAAGTTGCTCGATCCCTAGCGTCTTATGCATGGGGTTCTTGTCAACTGCTTGGTATGAACTGCTGCGAGTCTTCGGGGTCAGGTGTTTTTCTTGTTGAGGGTGTGCTGCTGTGCTTCATTCCTTCGATTAGCAAAAATTGGTGGGATTCTTTGAATTTCTTAGTTGTTTTGTTAATGGACATGTCAGAATGGACCTGACAGCCAATAATGGACATGTCAGAATAGACCTGACAGCCAATAATGGATATGTCAGATGCGACCTGGTAGCTAATAATGGATATGTCAGAATGGACCTGACAACCAATAATGGACATGTCAGAATGGACCTGACAGCCAATAATGGATATGTCAGAACGGACCTGACAGCCAATAATGGACATGTAAGAATGGTCCTAACAGTAAATAATGGACATGTCAGAATGGACCTGACAGCCAATAACGAATATGTCAGAATGGACTTGACAGCCAACAATGGACATGTCAGAATGGACTTGACAGCAAAAAAATGGATATGTCAGAATGGAACTGACAACCAATAATGGACATGTCAAAATAGACCTGGCAGCCAATAATGACTAATCTCAGAATGACCTGGGAGACCACCTAATCTCAGAATGAACTGGGAGACAAACTTTTAATTTCAGAATGACCTGAGAGCCTATAAAACTGCATTGAGCTTGATCCCGACATGGGTATGTAGGCTAATCAAGATTGATTGATTTCAGCTCACCTAAGGAAGAATAAAAGTATGGTTGGTGGTTCTTTTACGAACTCAGGTTAGGAGAATGGATAATAAATTGAACTTCCTTTTATTTTCTTGTGTTATACATGTGGCTTTAGGAAACGATTCAAGACTGTGGGACTATTATTATTATGTCTTGACTAACCATAATTTACTTTGAATGAGTTATACTTATGGTTTTAATAGAAATTATGTAGCATATAAGTAACGCCCGGACTGGTTAGGGCTGGTCGTTACAGGGTCGGTTTGGTTTAATTTCGAGTAACACCTAGCCAGCTAGGCCCATAGTATTGTGAAAAATGGTGGGTCACATTA
>JAURVB010013300.1:0-13193 GCA_033002965.1 Piper betle | reverse complement strand
ATTTCACATTTGCATCTCCATCTTGAAACGCCAAGAGTAGATCCTGGACGGCTTAACCGAACCTAGTAGATTAGCGAACGGTTTGGTCGCCAGTGACATTTCCGGGTCGGTTCACGGGTGAGCCGAAACGGGGTGTTACAAGTGCTCCTCCGTCCAAACTGGCTCCTCCAACTCGTGATTATTACCTACATATAGTATAAAAACATGTCAGTAACAAGTGTTACTGGTCAGGAAAATAAAATAATTGTAACAAGTTGGCTATGAGAGCAAACTCTCATATAAAAGAAAACATCATATACTCCACGTGAACACTCTGAAGGGCACTACTAAGGAGCCACTGGGCTGCAGACCTGGTAGCATCCCGAACTTACTGATCTGCTGCTGCTAATGCCGCTCTCGGCATTTTCTTACTTCATTTTCTGGTCTCAAATCCTAAGCCCTCTCCTCACCTCCATATTTCTCCTGGCCTTGAGTACGAAGGCCGAGTACTCTCAGGTAGTCGCCTTTAGTACCCTTTGAACCACAAGTCCGGATATGCGCTATACTAAACAGTACTCGTAAACCTCTACATTCTCTGGGTGTGAGGAACTCAAACGAGGAGTTGTCAGGATCCCTTGGAATGGAACAGTCCGCTGGCACTAATCCAGAGCCCGCTTTGACTGTCATAGTATCTGCTCGTGGTACGTGCAGTCGGTTTCTCCATCTCTTGTCTCACTAAAAACGTGAAAACTACATATATTATAGGGCTGGGTAGGGATTTATATAATAGGCCCGAAGGCAACTTGTGGTGGATCTTGTTTTCAAAATCATCCTCAAGGGGTTATTAATCCGAAAAACTATTCGGTTAAATGGCTCAAGTTAAGTTAAAACACCACTTAACCCACCCTGCAGGCATTAAATCAAACATACAATAGAAAAGAGTGAAAATAGAGTCGAGTCCTAAACAGACCTGGTAGAAGCTCCAAATGTGTCATCGCGCCTAGGCAGCGAGCTCCTACTCCATACATGCACATCAAAACTAAATACTAATGCCCACTAACTAAATGATGCATCAAACCCAACACAATCAAACACAAAATCATCAACCGTCAAATAACCATAAATATGAAAATAATTCTAACTCATCCTATTCATGCCAATTTTATTGTATTTTCCTAAGTTACATCATACACGATTATCATGCTCAATTTTACTTACTTCATTAGAGCACTTAACATTCATTCCCTGTGAATCACATCATGTACATGTTTACTTCATTTATAGTCTGGCATTCATCATGACAACTACTCAATTCTAGCATGCTATGCTAACAATCATCATTAATTTTAACTAATTAAATCGGAGGTAATTATACCTCACATCGTCAGTGATCTGTGACGGTTAGAGTTTTGTCGCGCGTCTCAGAGCTCGAATTCAACGCTCGGCGGCGTCCGAAGTTGATCAGGATCGACTTGATGAACTCCACGGAAGATCTGCCAAATTCATGCAAATCTGGTTTTCCGACAAGTTCAGGCGGTTTTCTGGCAACAACCGCTGATGGCATCTACCCGCCAAAAGTATCCCGGCTCGGCAAGCCCAACTCATCTACGACGTCGATGCGGTCAATGGAAGCGGCGGCTTGCCGGAAAATGGCAAAACAGAGCCGGCGGCAATGGGTGACTCGATCCGGCCGGCCTGGGCAGCGATGGCCTCCGCTCCAGTCGGGGAATGTCGCTGGGTAGTCGAGGATGTCAAAGCTACCACCCGATCGTGGCGGCGACGGTTGCCGACGGTGAAATCAGCAACGCGAGCGAAATGCAGCCACGGTGCTAGGGTGATTTCCTCGCGCCGTGGCGGCCAAATGGTGGCCAGGCCTGGTCGGGCAGCACGGCGACGTTGTGGCGGGGCTAATCGACGGGTCGGGGTGAGAAAAAATAACTGGGTGGCAATATCGTAAATAATACTTGACTCGTGTCCGGCTCGAGTCAAGAATAATGACTAAGTCGTAGAAAATCCTAAAATAAATCCATAAAAATCGGGGAAAATCCTAGAAAATAAAACAATCACCGAAACATCATAATGATGTGCTCTAGGACTATCAACCCACCCAAACTGCCCGTAACGCATCCTAACACGGTAACAACCTAAAACTAATTCTACGATTCACTATATATAAAAATAAAAGTAGCTGGCATACTCTCATATATCTGATAACTCATTCTGTTCTGCTATATTCATGACGTTATCATCATATACTTGGGTACGCATGACCCTCATAGCTCATACACACGACTGGCATCGCCTTTGTACATGTTCTGAAACGGACTCGACTTAAAAATAACGGTCGAACCGACATGGTCTGAATATAAAATCCGGACTCGAATTGTGGGTTTCACACGAGAGATGCCATAAATATTACATTTTAGATTAGTTTAGCCTTAATTCATAATTTAATCACTTTTTGAATTTATTTCTATTTAAGTATAATTAATTAGATTAGTTTTGGTAATTGAAAACTTCTTCTAATAATTCCTGGTGGGATGTTTGAATAATTTCAATGATACTGCAAGTATACACGGTCAAAATAAGTAATATAATGATAAAATCGAGTATCGTCCTCACAAAGAGATGAATTTCATTAAATTAATTACAGAAAATAAAATGAAGAATAAAACAAAAATAACTGACTTAACTAAATATAAGTAATAACTTTAAATTAAAGGCGAAGTTAAAATGATAAAACTCGTTCTAGAGTCGAATTTCCCTTAACATGATTTTAATCTTCATCAAATCTTATTCTTATCATTTATTCCTTCAGATTGTCGATATAGGATAATTATATGACATGGTGGCTCCCGCTCCTTCATGCTTCTATTATTTTGCCTTAAGTTCTACCTCCCGGTGATAATTGATTAATCAACAAAATAATGCATTAAGAATTACCTTATATTCGCGTATGGTGTTATGTATCTTCCGACCACAACGACAAACAAGTCAAAAGACTCGTCATATGATGTATTATCAATAACTAATCTAATTAATTTCTTCCAAAATCTAATTAAACCTCATGATATAAGAAATAAGTGATCAATCTACTCTTAGCATGTAGAACATGATAATTCAAACAATCTGATTGAATAAAAGAGTAAAAGCTTGAAATAAATTTAAGTAAATCATGTTAAGTTCCATTCTTCTCTAAAACGAAATATAAGACTACTCCATAATAAAAATAGAAAACATTATAAATAAGAAACTAATTTTTATTATGAAACATAAAGAAATTACAAAAACTAGAAATATTTTCTTTCACTAAACTGCTAAGCCAAAAGTTGAGATATCCTCAATAACAAATGACCACCACTTTATATAGAAGAGAAGATGGCCAAGAGATACAAGAATTCGAGGATGAATTCCAAAATTCGATGTAGACTAATTGATTATGATGTCCGATGGAGTTTCCAATTCCTCGACAATGGTGCCAAAGTTATGTATAGCCATCCACATGGAGCTTTGTCATTATCGAAATTGTAGCCATCAACAGGTGGGGTCCAATGCTCTAACCAACAAATCCTAAGCTTAATTTGTTTCATCTTTTCTGCATTAAAACTTTAAAATTAAGCATATCTCATAAAATATTAATTAATTAGAGTATAATAAAAAATATCACCTAATTAATAATATTTATACTCCGAAAAGTACAAATTCATATAAAAAACTTGGGCAAATATTGTATATTTTAAACATCAAGTTTTTGGTTCAATTGCTGGGAATTAAACTAGAATTTGATTTTATATAAATTAGTTTGATTGTTTACTTAAATTGTTCTCATCTTTTCTTAAGTTTTTTTTCTTTATTATTAAATTTGGTATTGCATAGTGCATGCAAGGAGAGAAGGTACTTAGGATCTAGAGCCATATAACCCAAAGATCGAGAGAACTTGCAGCGATTATGCAAAGAATCTAGAGTTCGGAGAGCAATGGAGGCAGGGCAGAGGAATAATAATCTTTCACCAGCAGCCAATGATGATGACACAAAAGCTCTGGAAGAGTTTGCTCTTCCTATTTTAGACAAATTACATTCAAGCATTCTCAGGCCACCGATTGAAGCAAACAAACAGCTTTGAGTTGAAACCATTGATGTTCCAAATGCTGTAAACTGTAGGACAATTTGTATGACTAGTGCATGAAGATCCTCATACTCACCTACTCAATTTTATTGCTATTTGTGATTATTTTAAAATGAATCAAGTGTGTGAGGAAGCTATCCGGCTTCAATTATTTTCATATTCTTTAGCCGGAAATGCAAGATTATGGTTGAATTCACAGGAGCATAATTCGATTACCACTTGGGATGAATTAGCGAGAATGTTTTTGCTTAAATACTTTCCACCATCTAAAATTGTCAATTTTCGTAATGATATTACTTCTTTTGTGTAGCTGGATAACGAATCGCTTTATGATGCATGAGAGAGGTTCAAGGATTTACTAAAGAAGTGTCCATACCATGGAATTCCCCTGTGGGTTCAAATTCAAACATTTTACAATGGACTCCATGGACAAACTAAATCCATTGTAGATGCTACTGCCACTGGATCCTTCATGAGAAAATCATATAGAGAAGCTAATGAATTGTTGGAAAAGCTAGCATCTAACCATTATCAGATGGGGCAAGACAAAACAATGAGGAAGAAGAGTGGAGGTATTCTTGAAGTGGACACATTGACTGCTTTGTCCGCACAAGTGGATGCTTTGTCAAAACAAATGCAAAATTTAGGGATGAATTCTAATGTGAATTCAGTGAACATGATAGCAACTAAGTGTGAGTGGTGTGGTGAAGGACATCCTACTGAGCATTGTATTAACAATTCTGAATTAGTAAATTTTTTTGGAAGCTATACTAAACAGCAAAACAACCCCTATTCCAATACTTATAATCCAAGATGGAGGAATCATCTGAACTTTGCATGGGAAGGCAATGAAGACTCAATGTCAGGTCCACAACAACAAGCTCCTCTAGGTGTTCAGCAGAATAGAGTACAACCTCAGGAAAAGAAACCAACCATGGAGGAAATGTTCCTGCAATTTATACAAAGTCAGCAGGCTTCTATGAGGAATTTGGAAACTCAAATGGGTCAGATTGCTAGTGCATTGAGTAATAGGCCACAAGGTGGACTCCCTAGTGATACTCAAAATCCTAGGGAAAAGGGTAAAGAATGTAAAGTCATCACATTGAGAAGGGGTAAGGAATTGGAAAATCCTCACAATCAAAAGACACCAATTCCCATGGGTAACCCAGAGGCGGTTAAACGAATTGAAGAAAACAAGGATGAATTGGTAAAAGTCCTACTACCTAAAGGTTCATTTGATCAACATAACCAGTTCTCGAGAATTCCATATCCTCAGAGATTACAGAAAAGTAAACAAGATAATAAATTTCAGCAATTCTTGAAGGTGTTTAAGAAGCTTTCTATAAATATCCCATTTGCTGAAGCGCTAAAGAAGATGTCGAGCAATGCAAAATTCATGAAGCAAATATTATCTAAGAAGAAAAAGTTTGAGGATTTTGAAACAATTGCCCTTAATGAAGAGTATAGTGTTGTACTACAAAGGAAACTTCCACCAAAGCTCAAAGACCCACGACAGTTTACTATTCCTTGTGCTATAAACCCAGATTTTTGTTGCCAAGTATTGTGTGACGTAGGTGTAAGAATTAATTTGATGTCTCTTTCTACATACAAAAAGTTGGGTTTGGGGGAGTTAAAAGGTAGCACGATTAATCTGCAATTGGCTAACCGCTCCTACATTTTTCCAGAAGCGGAGATTGAAAATATACTTGTTAAGGTGGACAAATTTATATTCCCAGCTAATTTTGTAATTATGGATATAAAGGAAGAATCAAATGTACTAATTATAGTCGGCATACTTTTCTTGGCACTGGGAGGAGATTGATTAATGCATGCTCGTTGTGTATGCTTACATCATCAATACATTATAATAAAGTAAAGAAAATAGGACTAAACAAACCTACAACTAAACATCTATCACGCAAATTGATACTTAACAAAGAAAATAACTAATAAACAAATAATAAATAAATAAACATATAAACTCATGATAGATAGATAAATAATAAATACTTGAAAATAAATAATACTTTATGCATAAAACAATAATATAATTATATTATATAAATACATGATTAAACACGAATAAATATCACATATACTCGTGTTAGTAAACATATAAATAATCAAATAAATAAATGCATAATAATTTGATAAATAAATAAATATATAAAAATTGTTAATATAAATTAATCATGAATAATAATAATATAATAGCTATCCAATACAAGAATACATAATTACATATAAATAAATATATAAATAAATACAATTTAGTAAATATGAATAAGACAAATATTAATAAGTAAATATATCATTAATAATAAGAAATAATCACATAAACGTTCATCATACATAACAAACATATCAATAAAAAGAAATGAATAATAATGAATAAATAAATAAACAAAGAAAAATATGGATAATGTCAAAATATGTTAAATAGTGTGAATATACATCTAAACTAATGTAAGGGCTCTCAAATTACCAAAAGTGGTCGAAAAATGGTTAGAAAAGGCTGAAAATAAGCTAAACCGGGTCAACTGAGCTGAACCGAACTGAGTCGCCGAGTTAACTCAGTCTGGGTTGGTTGGAAAGGTGGGTTGGGTTGGTTGGGCAGACACGGGCATGGGCGCAGACAAGCAAGTAGTGGTTGCAAGTAATGAGGCTGGTGGACTAGAATGCAGGTAGGCTGACGCGAAAGCGGGTAATCGAGTCCCAAGGGGCAGGCAGTGCCTATCCCTAGAAAATGACGATGGTGGTGCAAGCTGCCACCAATCGCAATCAACAAAGGGGTGGATGAGAAATGTGACAGCGGTGACGATCGATGAAGTCCAACCGCTGGTTGATCGAAATGTAGCTAAATCACCTTATGGTGTGGCAATCGCAGTCACGATGGTGGTCGTGGGTGGTCTCAAAATGAAAATCTTGGGGAGGGGAAGCCATTTGGGTAGTCTGATCAGCCAGAGGTGGCTCATTGGAGCCGAAAAATGGCTCGAACGGTAGCAGCAATGGTGATGGAAATGGACAAGAAAATGGCCCTGTCGGCGGCTACTATGACAACACTAATGCCGAAGCTCGACTTGGGTTGATAGCCAGTCGCAAGGCGGTCACGATGGTACTAGCCCGGTGGTCGAAGGTGAATTGGAGACTCTAGTCCGGATCGAGTCAAATTTTTATTACAAAATAATTTTTTTAAAAAAATTTAGTTCGTAATAAAAATTTGACTCGAGCCCGAGTCGAGTCAAGTTTTTATTATGAAATAAATTTTTTAAAAATAAAATAAAATAAAATAATTTTACAAAATAAATATTACAAAATAAATTTTAAAAAATAAAATAATTTCGTAATAAAAACGTGACTCCGTCCCAAACTCGAGTCAATATTAAGAAATAAATTTAACAAAAAAAATAATAATTTCGTAATAAAAACTTGCAACCCAGCTCGCAGCAGCTGCCCCACTCGCAGCCGCCGCCACCCGCCGCGCGTTCCCACCCCCCCCCTGCCCCGCCCTCGCTCGTAGCCACCTCCCCACCCTCGTGATTCCCCCGGCCCTGCCGCCGCGGTCCCAGTCCCCCGGCCCCCTCGTAATAAAATAATTTTGTAATAAAAATTTTATTTGGTCCCACATGCGACCGGCGCCATGTATTTCCCAGCATGCCCATCCAGCCCTGAGGCGGCGACATTGTTGGCCAACGGGCGACCGGCCGCAAGGTCGCCGGTAGGGGTGGCGCGCCAAAACAAATGAGGAAGAAATAGAGGAGAGTATTTTGGTAATAAAAATTTTACTCGATCGGACTCGAGTTAATATTACAAAATAAATTTTAAAAAATAAAATAATTTCATAATAAAAACTTAACTCGATCCCGACTTAAGTTAATAATACAAAAAAATTAAATAAAATAATTTCTTAATAAAAACTTTATTCGATCCCGACTCGAGTTAAAATAATTTATTACGGAATTATTTTATTTTTTAAAAAATATTTTGTAATAAAAATTTATTCGGTAATAAATTTATTTTGTAATAAAAACTTGACTCGGTCCCGCACATGATCGAGTCAGCTTTTTATTACAAAATTATTTTATATTTTTTTAAATTTATTTCATATTATTGACTCGATCCCGACTCAAGTCAAGTTTTTACTACAAAATTATTTTTTTAAAAATTTATTCCATACTATTAATTTAACTCCACTTGAGATCGAGTCAAACTTTTTTTATGAAATTATTTTATTTTATTTAAATTTATTTCATAATATTAACTTGACTCGAGTTAGGATCGAGTCAATTTTTTTAACGAAATTATTTTATTTTTTTAAAATTTATTTCGTAATAAAAAATTGACTTGATCCCGACTAGAGTTAAGTTTTTATTACGAAATTATTTTATTTTTTAAAAAATTTATTTTATAATATTAACTTGACTCGAGTCGAGATCGAGTCAAGTTTTTTTTATGAAATTATTTTATTTTATTTTTAAATTTATTTCATAATATTAACTTGACTCAAGTCGGGATCGAGTCAATTTTTTTTAACAAAATTATTTTATTCTTTTTAAAATTTATTTCCTAATAAAAACTTTGACTCGAGTCGGGAGCGAGTCAAATTTTTATTACAAAACTACCCTCCCCTGTTTCTTTCCCCACCCATTGTTCTGCCGCGCCGCTCCACCGCCGGCGACCTCGCCGCCGGCCGCCAGCGGGGGCGGGAGGGGGGCGTGGCTGCGGGCGGGGTCGGTAGGGGGACTGCGGCTTCGGGCAGGGGCAGGGGGGACCGCGGCTTTTGGCAGGGGCAAGGGCGGGGCAGGGGGGACTGCGGCTCTTGGCAGGGGCAAGGGCCCAGGCAGGGGGGCGGGGGGCAGGGGGGTTGAGTGGGAAACGCGGCTGGGCCAGCGGGCGGCCCGGGGTGGTGGGGGATGGGGCGCCGCGGCTACGGGCTGGGGCGGTGGGGGACCGCGGCTTCGGGCCGGGCCGAGGCCAGGGGCAGGGCCGAAGGGGCGAGGGCGGGGGCGGCGGGCGGCGGCGGCGGAATCCGGCGAGTTGAAAGGCAGCCTCAGGAGGAAAACGGGGGGAGGAGGAAATAAAAACATATTTGGGCCGTTGGATCAAACTAAACATATTTGGGCCGTTGGATTTTGATCCAACGACCCAAATTAGAAACGCTGCCAATGCGCTGCATTTTGATGCAGCGCATAGCATACATTTATATAAATATATATATATATATATATATATATATATATATATATATGAGCACGAGGTATCTGTGCTGCAGCACAGGTACTTAACTGTGCTTAACTTTTTCCCCAGCCGTTGGATTATATCCAACGGCTGGAAATGAAATCTATAACACCCACCGGCTTTTAACTGTTTTTATCATTAAACAACCACCCCGGCCATGGACGACGGCGTGGGCGCTGCCACTGTTGCCGCCGGCGACGCTGAGCCCGACCCCTCAGCCCCCCTCTCCCCGACCTCGGCCTCCTCGTCGACCGTCTCCACGCCTGCTCCCTCGTCATCAAGTCCCGCGCGTCCGCTCCTGCATCCTCTCCCACCTCCCAGCCTTCTCCGCCGCGTTCTCTGCCGCCGCCCGCTCCACGTCTCCGCCGCCGACATCGACGCCCTCCTCGGCCTCCTCTCCCCCGGCACCCTGGTGCCTCCACCCTCCCCTTCGCCGCCCCACCGCCGCACCTCCCCCTCCGGCGCACCTCCTTCGCGGCCTTGCCCGCAATGCCATCCCTGCTCACGCCCTCTCCCTCTATCTCCGCCTTGCCGCCACCGGGGACCCCTCCCTACGCCCCGACAACTTCACCTACGCCTTCGCCGTCTCTGTCGTTTCTGCCGGCAGTGGATACCCCATTCCCGTCGTCAGAGCTTCCAAGGCAATGCCTTTATTGGGTCGGCGCTGGTCGGCTTCTACCTCAACTTCTCTGAGGTGGGTGATGCTACGAAGGTGTTCGATGGAATGTCTGAGCGGGATATGGTCGCGTGGAACGCCTTCTTCTCCGGCTTTTGATGTGAATTCTCTTGTAGGTAATAGGGCCAATTTCTTTTTTCCTTTTCATTGATGAATTAATTTTTACACGGTGGATTTGGGGCTCTGTATGATAAGTATTGCGAGCATATGGTGGCATTCAACATGGTTATTGCTCATGCACTGCGTGAAGCAGGTGTAGATGACCCTGATCATCTGATGACTGTAAGAATAAAATTACTTCTCAGAAAATCAATAGGATTTTCCAGGCTCATGCTCATTGTCTTGGTTGCAGTCGTTTACATATGGTAAGAATGCATTCTTTTAAATCTTTGTCCATTTCTGCATTTTCTGTGTAGCACTTCAATTGCTACACATTGGTGAAGAATGTGTTTGTTCCAATGGTCAAATTGGATTCCTTGTGGCAGCTTTTTTTTTACATGCTATTCATTTAACTTTTAGAATGTGAAAAGTCGTGACTTTGTTTTGTTTGAGTGATTTTTACATGCTATTCATTTGTTTGTTCCAATGTGTTTGACTTTTACATGCTATTCATTCCTAGAATGATGGTTTTATTTTCTCTTGATCATGATGGACTTCTCGTAACAGATTTTTCATTTCTTGTGAGTTGAGCATATGAAGAATCACAAGTTTGATGGACTTCACCATTGATCACGAGCATTTTGGTTTGGTTATATCTTGCTCACCCTTGATCACAACTTGGGCATTTTTGTGTCATCCTCGACGAAAACATCAGCAAAAGCTGCTTTTAATTATGTAGGCATTGAGGATACTTCAATGTTAGAAACTGGTTTTTGTGTCGTACTCGTTAGGGATATTTCAGCAGCAAATTTTTTTTTTCATTTGTCAGGGTCTTGCTACTCTACTGGACTGCTTGACAATCATTTATGTGTTGAAAACTCAATGTAACACCATTAATCAATCTGTTACGAGGTTTTTTTGTGCCAAGCATGCTTCCTTCCTGTAGTATCTTCTTGACTCATTAAAGGAAACTACTGTTCTGAAATGTGGGCGTACAATGCACTTATAATGCTTTGATGAGATGAGAATGAGAAATCAGTAAGTTTTATGCAGCTGCGGATGTTATTCATTAATTTCTCTCTGTCTAAAACTTTGCACTAAAGCTACTATCAAACTTTGTTGTGTTCTCAGATACACATGTGCAAAATGTGCAAGACTCACGGCTGCTTGTCTTGCTAATTTATGCTGTTAGCTTCTCCCCTTCTGAAGGTAAGCACATGGCTGCAACCATTACTTTATGCGTATCAAACAAGAGACTCAACATTTTCCATCTGCAGGATTAAGAAGAACGCAGATGGTTGCCAAGACAACAAACGAAGGCTGATTACAAGACTATTAAAATTGGGCAAATCATATTTTTTGCTACATCTATGGAACTTAAAACTCAATGCGAAAGTTTTCTGGTACAGTCTGCTAAGAGATGGCTGATTGAGGTGGAGACACTTGAGGAATTGAAAAATGTGTTATGTTTTGCAATTTTTATGTTCTAGGCATGATGTTTACAGGAATTGAAAAATGTGTTGTAAATGTTTGTCGGCCAGACCGTTGCTGTTTCAATTTTAAATGTTTTGTCTATCTGACATGAAAGCTTGTCGTTAGACCACCAACTTATGTTTTTTAATGACTTAAACTGTTGTAAATCTTTAGCTCAAAATTGGCAGAGCACTCAAGAAATTCTTGAGGGATGGTGGTTCGAATCCATCAAGATCTTACATAGTCAAAATTTAATGAAAATTTGAGATGTTATAATTATGTAAATAGACAAAAAATGGTATCATTGAATTTTGATATCATGATTGTGTTTCAAGTGATATATATATATATATATATATATAGATATTAAAAGCATCCGTGATTATATATTTAATCTACAACAGAAAAAAACTAAGCTACCAATTTAATTGACTTTCAATCAATTTAATTGGTTTTTCTTTGTTGATTTGTAAAATTGATTTGCCCGCACAGATATGAATGTAAATTTAGAACATCCAGGACCGAAGAATTTCTATTCTTTGTCTTTATTTTCTCCCTCATCTTGTCTTTATTGTAAAAGCAATCATAGTTTCATATGTTTTTCTTTGTCTTAATGCATCAGTCGGTAAAACCGCAAAAGGATCGAAAATTCAGTGGTAAAATTGAAATGACTATAAGGTATAGCTGCATTCATAATCAAAATAGGTACGTATGCAAAGCCATCACGTTTAATTACTTCCAGCTTTTCTTTTGGTACTGAATCCGTATTTGTATAAATCAGACCAGTCTTAACCAATACTCATGTGTTTGATGCTGTAATGAAACAACAATATTATTGGCATGCTTCTGAAACGTTACAGCAAGAACCGATATCATTAGACAATTGTGTATCACATAATTAGTGGTGGAAGGGAGCCAAGTACGAGGTCGGAAGGTTGGCTCACTGGCAGTGGACGAAGAACAAAAACAGAGTAAGAACAGAGGAAACTATGAAACCGTCGGATGCTCAAAACAGAAACAGAGCAATCAGAGTATCCAGCCCAAAACATTAGACAAACACTCACCGGATCAGAAGAGGAAGAAGCCGGTGCTCACTCGAACGGAGAGGCCAGCGCCGAGGTCATCGTCGGCGGCGCTATCCGGCCAGGAAAAACCAGAACCGGACTCCGCCGGCATGAGTGCGCCGGAGCAGAAACATAGAAACAGAGGAAAGTGCGCCGGACTCCGCCGGCAAGCGTGCTGCTGCACAGCTCCAGGAGAAATAAAGCAGCAAAATTTGACGGCATCAGCGGCACCGATCGAGGCGTGGCATCCTCACCAGACTCCCATGCCAACTACGACGGCCTCCTCACCATGCTGCGTCCCGGGATGAGAAGATTGAGCCGACGCCTCCCGCCTCCCGCCTCCGCCTCTGTCCGCCGGCGCTATACTCCGCTCTGTGCCTTCTTTCCGACGGCGCTATACTCAGCTCCCACCTTCAACCCACCAATGCGATCGATTATTGTGAGACACCGATCGGTGGGCGGGAAGGAGCGTCACGGTAGAAGCAAAGCGGGCTTAATTTTTTTTTCAGCCGTTGGATTTCTATCCAACGGCTGTAAA
>JAURVB010013299.1:0-13680 GCA_033002965.1 Piper betle | reverse complement strand
AACCTTGAGAAAATAAGAAAGAGCTGAACCTGTTGTACCAAGCCCTGGGCGCCTGCTTAAGACCATATAAGGCTTTCTTAAGTCTGCAAACAGCATTCGGAAACAATGCATTCTTAAAGCCTGGTGGCTGTGACACATAGACAGTTTCTTGCAACTGACCATTAAGGAATGCATTCTTAACATCCATTTGGTGTACAAACCAATTTTTGACAGAAGCAAGTGATAAAACAAGTCTTACAGTCGATGGCTTGACAACAGGTGAGAATGTTTCCAAATAATCAACTCCTGGCTGCTGATTGTAACCTTTTGCAACTAGTCGAGCTTTCAGTCTCTCAATTGTATTGTCAGCATTGTACTTTACTTTAAAAATCCATTTAGTACCAATGATATTCATGTGTTCATCCTTATCAACCAATTCCCATGTATCATTCTCCTCCAAAGCAGCTATTTCTTCTTGCATTGCTTTTAACCATCCAGGATGAGAAATTGCAGCCTTTACTGAATTAGGTTCAGAAATGACTTCAACAGCTGTGGTCAAAGCATACTTCGGATTTGGTTTGAGAATACCTGCTTTGGATCTAGTAATCATGGAGTGGCCTTCGACATTCTTGGTCTTAGAACAAGATGGAAGTGAAGCCTCACCCTCTGGACTACCAGGCAAGCTTTTCTCTTCATTACTGACAGTTGTGGAAGGGGTTACTTCAGGAGGATCAGATCGATTTCCTTGATCAGATAAAGCCAATGTATCAGCTTGTCTTGATGTGGATGATAGTGTAGTAGGTAAAGGGATAAAATCTAAATGAGTAGTAAACTTTGCTGGAGAGGATGAAGCTGAACTGCTATGACCTGTGACAGCAAAAGGAAAAACTGTCTCATCAAAGATCACATGTCTTGACATATAGAATCTTCTGGTCTGGGGATTGTAGCACACATAACCCTTATAGGATGTCTTATACCCTAAGAACACACATGGTTGAGATCGTGGCTGAAACTTATTATTGATATATGGGCGAAGACATGGAAAACACCTGCAGCCAAACACTCGTAAAGAAGAATAGTCAGGCTCTCTTTTGAACAGTTCAAAAAATGGAGATGAATTGTTTGGCAACACAGGTGACGGCCTCCTATTGAGTATAAATACAGCAGTTTGGAAACTATGTACCCAAAACTGACTTGGAACTTTGCTATGAAATAGCTGAGCTAGACCAATTTCTACAATGGACCTGTGTCTTCTTTCAGCAACCCCATTCTGTTCAGGAGTATGAGGACAGGTTACTTGATGCAGAATACCTCGCTCAGCTAGGTAGGTTTGAAGAGCATGGCTTGCAAACTCTCCTCCTCCATCAGTCTGAAGGCATTTTATTTTGGCAGAAAATTGCCTATCAACCAATTGCTCAAACAATTTGAAGATAGTAAAGAAACCAGATTTATTATATAGTGGATAGAACCATATAAACCTAGTACAATCATCAACAAAAATGGCAAAGTATCTGAAATTTTCAGTTGACAGCAGAGGAGCTGGTCCCCATAGATCACAATGAATCTTATTGAAAGGCACATTGGATCTAGCTACCCTATCTAAAAAAGGTAATTTGGTAGATTTAGCTAGTTGACAGCTACTACAAACAGCAGAATCAAGCTTTTCAGAGGATGTTTGTATTCGTCCTTGATTCTTCAAAACTTTGAGTGTCTCAAAAGAGCAATGCCCAAGTCTACAATGCCAAAAGAAATCTGATGTCTTCCTTTGCCGATTTGAATACAGACCAATGTGTTGATCAGATATGATATTGTAGATGCTGCTTGTTCGAGTGCCAGATAGAATTATTCTTCCAGACCTTCTGTCAGTTGCATGGAATCCCTCAGAGTTAAAAAGAAAAACACAATTGTGATCAGAGGTGAACTGACTAATGGACAGCAAATTTTGTTGTAAAGCAGGTACATGTAACACATTAGTTAATCTCACAGGTCCAGAAACAGTATGTATATTAACAGATCCAATATGTTCAATACCTAATTGTTTCCCATCACCAATGAACACAACATCTGATTTATCATAGGACACATAGTCATCAAATAGGGAGAGATTTCCAGTCATGTGAGAAGACGCACCTGAATCTGGCAACCATTGATTGACATCAACCTCCTGAGCCTGGAATGCACTCAGAGCATGTTGAGCATGTTTAGTTTCATCAGAAGACTTCTTCTCCTTGAATGTAGTATTTCGTTTGAAACACTTGAATGCAGTATGTCCTGGTTTCCTACAAATCTGGCAGACAGTTTTAAATTTGCGTAATGCTTCTTTCAGTTCTTCATCAGACTTGACAGGCTGAAAATGAGATTTGCTTGCATCAGTATTGATAGTAAGCTTGCTTGCTAACTCTGAGGCCAAGGAATTCGTCATTGCAGCAGGTTCGAAACCTCGATTCTCTGAAGTGAACTTCTGACCACTTCCTTTTGCCTTTCTATACTTGTTTGCAGCAAAAGCAACTTGTTGTGTTGCCAAATTTGAATCTTGGAGTAAAATCCTGGATTCGTAGCTATGCAACATTGACAACAGTTCAATATAGTTAGGTAATGGTGGTCTCAACATCATAGTAGTAAACATTTGGTAGTTTGCTCCTAAGCCATTCAGCAACCAAAATGATTTCCTATCATCCATTAGTGGTTTGTCGATTGCAGAAAGGTCATCACAAATTGCTTTGAATTTCAGAAGATAGTCATCAAGAGATTCACAATTGTCTCTTCGTAATGTTTCAAGCTGATGATGTAATGTCAACTCCCTATCCATAGTCTTTTTGTTGAAGTAATCCTTTAATGATTTCCACACATCTGCAGCTGTATCCAGTCCAACAACTTGACGCAGAATATCCTCACTCAATGATCCAATTATCCATCCCTTTATCAATTTGTCAGTTCTTTTCCATGCCATAAACTCTCCATTAACAGCAATGGAATCAGAAGCACCAATATGTAAAGGAGAAGTTATCGAACCATCAATAAAACCAATACAATTCTGTGATTCGATCAGATTTAGAATCTGAGATTCCCATAGCAAAAAATTCTTTGAATTCAACCGAATTGTTACAAACGAGGGAGCATGAACATGGATTGGATATGGATAACGAAGTGCATTGTTTAAAAACACAGCATTCGAAGTTGATGATTGACCTGAATTTCCAAACATTGTTTGCCATTGGAGCTGCAACAATGGATCAACAGGAAACCTCGACATATCAGCAAACATTGATGAAGTGTTCTGATCAGAAGTACTCCCTCTCTGATTATCATGAGTAAAAGTATCAACTCGATCGTTTGCCATTCCTACCTTGTGTATTCAATTAATGCAAACAGATCAAATCAAGCAATCTGATGATCAAGGAACTGTGAAGTTGAATCAACACAAACAATACAAATTTGTGATGCAGAACAATGAGTTTTCAACCAGATTAGGAGAGTAAGAGCGTCAAACCCTTTCAAAACTCCCTTTCTTGTGTAACTCTGATCTTCCACACCAGAGGATCAATCAGCAGAAGCAAGAAAACCAGTGGATTTCCACTGTGATGATGATGCCGACACAGCAAGAACACAGGCGCATTTGAGAACAGCAATTGATCAAATTGCTGTCGTAAAACCCCTGTGTAGCTCTGATACCATGTTAAGAAATGGATCAAATTGTATTCAATAATGGCATCAAGCCATTTATATGTACACAATTAGGAACAATTAGGAACCTTCTGGATTGCTTGTGCAACAAGCAACACAGAGGAAATAGCCGTTGCTACAGTAACACATACAAAAAACAGAAAATTTACATTTGTTTCTATCTCAATTCTCATCTCTAATCTAATCACCGGTTCTGAATATAAAACCCTAACTCGAATCGTGGGTTTTACACGCGTAGTCACTGCAGCTTGGTGATTGGTGTGTGTTCGGTACAATCGCTGGTAGCCTGATACCGGTACTAGTGGCGCTTGTAGCTGGGCGCGGTACCGGGACTGGGTTCGTGCGGTATTCGCAAGTGTGTGGTCCGCGGCCACTGTGCACCACAGCACATTGGTGGGTGCGGAGGTGGTGTTGGCTGGTGTTTCCAAGTGTGTGTTTCCAGGGAGGGAAACACGCCGCACGGAGGCAGTTAGGGCGAAAAATTTAAACCCTAAGTTGACCCCTGTGATAACTTCTATCATTGTTAACGTGTTTCCAGGGAGGGAAACACGCCGCACAGAGGCAATTAGGGCGAAAATTTAAACCCTAAGTTGACCCCTGTGACAACTTCCATCATTGTTAATATATACAATATACGTCAAGATTTTAAGACATGTAATGTTTCCGGGATGGGTTGCAGCTCCGGTGAAATTGGGTTGACATGGCTAAGAACCTCTTGCAAAATCCCAACATCTCTTTTGTTGTAGTGCTGAGCGCCGAGGTCCTCTCTTCTGGATGGTAGATTTAGAATGGGGGCATCCACAGTGTTGCTTACCAACAAGAAAGCATTCAAGAAGACAGCAAAGTACAAGCTACTCCATGTGGTAAGAAATCAAATAGCTTCAAATGACAAGATCTACAGATGCGCCTATTATGAAGACGACTCCCAAGGCATTAGAATTATCTTTGGAGTCTGACCTTTTGATTCATTTCTTCGAGTTGCTTCACTCAAACTTCACTGTTTTGGGCAAGTCTATTCTGCCCGGAGAAGGTGAAGCGTCTCGTGTCAATGGTGGTTAAATCGGTTTACAACTCAAGTATGACCTCTATGTGCCAAGGTTTGGTAGCATGGTAGAACACTATTGCGTACCTCCTTCGCTCTTAATTGTGAAGGAGATTGGAAGGAGGCTCAAGCCTGGGGAGGAGCAAAATGGGCTGCCATGATGACAAGACATATGTTTGGAAACCAGTTATCTGCTGGGATGTGACATCAGATGGCATATATGGAAGCAAAAGATAGTGTGAAAATGGGAGATAACGTATGGCAGATTTGATGGGGAGTGGCCTCAAACGCACTAAGTGTTGTCCTACAAAGTTCGGGGAATTTGGAAGAAGCCAATAAGGGGCCATGGCATGACCATTTATCAGTATCCAATCAAAACAGGCACAATTTGAAGGCGCCTTCCTCCCAAGAGCAAATAATTGCTTGCTATATATTTAAGATGTTTAAAAAAAATGTTATATATTTGATGAATGGAAACACATATAAATCCAAATAAATACTATAGCCGCATATTTTGCAGCTTATATATTAAATCTTTATATGTACGAAATTACATCCTACTACTCGATCGATTAATTAACAATCTCTCTTGCCAAAAATGCTACTCAATACGTTTGATACAGTCTGATAGATACGCATGACGTTTTTAAAATAAGGAAAAATTATTGGGAAGCCGCTAAAGAGCCCCCTCCCCATTCAACCGGTGACACCTAGCAATGGAATGAGAGGCTTCTCCACTTGACGGAAGGTGCTCGTGTAGAGTCTGTGTCCGTTATTTTTTTATCGGTCTGCTTTATTTTCGATTTTCAAGTTTTTAGGAATGGTTTTATTCTATCAAAATAAAAAAATTTGGCTGTTCTTTGCAAGGTTAATTTTATTCATGCTTAAAGCAATTTTCAATTAATTAGTTACCTTCTAAAGGGCCCTGACATGTAAATATTGAAACGTAATACACTGATTGTTTGTTAGGCATGGCTTTCAGGTGAAAAGTTAACTTCATTTATGATTAATTTCAATGATCTTGAGATGCCAAAATTATTTTACTAATAATTCTTATATATGATGCATGTGAAACACAAGTGCGCGTTGAGTGATCAATGATATCAAAAACTTATTTTAGATGTTGAGATGATTTTCTTTATGGGTGTACATGTAATGGTTGTTTTTAGAGTGGCTGATGGATAAGTTGTACAATTTCGGTCCCTTAATTGTTAGAACATGGAATCTCACATCAATAATAATCATAAATAGAGAGCAATATAAATGTGGAAGGCAAGCCTTCCTAAGTGGCAGATGATTTTAGGTTAAAAGGCTCATACTCCACACTTCAACATAGTATCAGAGCTAGCAAGGCCTAACCCACTCACTCCATTTAAAAGGAGAAAGTATCAAACTATCCTAAGTGACCAAACATTGTTTATTAAAACCCAAAGAAAAGAGCAATAAGAATCATAGATAAAGATAAAGAATAATATAAATGTGGAATGCAAGCCTCCCCAAAGAGGCTAGTCATTTTGGGTTAAGAAGCCCATGTCCCACACTTCAACAGAAACAGTGTATATTTGAAATATTTATTGTATAGTTTCACTATTAAATAAATTAGTTTTTCTCAACATTTCAAAAGAACAATGGAAAAAAGTACTTTTCTTCATGTTTTCTCCACCACATCAATTTTTACCATAGAGAAAAAACTCAGTTCTATATTTAAAAATTTTTAAGGGTAAGTTTATATTAATTTTTAAAATCTTCCCCTCCTCAAAAATGTGGAAAAACTTTTCTTCACCTTATTTCTCTACTCCATTTTTCTCCGCATTTTAAGATTAATGAAAAATTTTAACTAGTAGAAATATACTATAAACTTTGCAGCACGACAGCCACCGGGGATAGCAACCTGAAAGCGGTGACTAAATTACATAAAGTTTTAGCCATCACTTACTGTGGCTAAATTTAGAAAAAAATTGTAAAAATTCCTGTGGCTAGCCGTTTGTTAATTTGAAAGTTTTTAAGTTAGCCACCGTTTGTTACCACAACTGTACCTGCGACAACATCTCAAATTAAGGTTAAAAAGGGGGCCGGAAGCCCTTTTTTAACTGCACGCTGCTCCATCACCGCCCACTTTTTTCCGCTCAAAATTTTGGGGTGGAGAAAAATTAAAAATTAATACATGCCTTCAAATATTACCAAATATATAGAAAAACTTTATAGTTTTTCTCCACAGTTAAAGATGATTTAAAGAAGACGTGGAGAAAGACAGAGGAGACATGGAGAAAAACACAAGTCATTTTTTGTCATGTTTTCATATGGCTTCACTTAATCATATGTGCCAGAGTTCCAATTTATTTTTATTGCAAAGATGACAAATTGTGAATAGATTTAATTTAGCTGTAGGTGATCAAGCAAAGATGACATGAGATGATCATGCTTATCGGTGTTTCTATTTTATTTAATTAGAAATTAATAGGGTTATATAATATTGAAATAAATATTTTACATACAAGAAGGAAACATTGTATCAAAACATTATGAAGCTATGCTCATATGGTATGCCAAAGGAATAATTGACAGAACATTTAGAGTCCTTACAGAAAATCTGTGATGAATATATTCATGTGATTTGTTTGGCCTCTGGAAACCATGTTGCCATTTCTCGTATCAATATAACTCCAGTCACTTATTTGCCTCACAAATTGCCGACCTTTTGAGCCTTTATATGAGAAGAATTTTGATTATACATCATGAGGACTATGTTACGGGTCAATATATATTCAATAAACTTTCATAGGCCTCTTTAACTCCAAAAATTATTCGATAACTAAGGTTTTTTCAAATTGGTTTCTCATTGGTTTCCTCCATAGGAAAGTAGCATTCTTCTGGCTGGTATTTGACACTACTGACCTTCCTTGAAACTCGTTTTCTAGCTTTGACTTAGTTTCCCCGTGAGAAGGGATAAATTGGGGAACCAGGAAGGGTATCTTAAATGTGCATTCCGGTATGACTCTGGCTCGGCAAGTGTGGTGTCAAATAGCTTTGACAACTCAATAATCCAATATAAAAAGAAACACTGAAATAAATCTAATTATCCATCCACATCTTCCAATATTTCCGGCCCTACTTAATAATCACTTGTTCTGTGGCCACATCTTTATTTCAGAGTTGATAAGGTGAATGTTTGAAACAAAAAATCTTTGTGCCATAATGTAAAAATATCTAGCTGGTTAAATATGGAAGACTCCAAATATGGGATTAAAATAAAAGGATCAATAGCCAGCATACAGTTAAGTGTTTGCATGACCGTGCTCCTGTATATTGGTACATCTCTAAATTTTGTTAATTGATGCTTGGCAGCTTGACCTCATGCCCATGTTAGAAATTGGACATAAATATATACATAAATTAGAAATTGTATCATATGTTATTATATAAGGTCGGCTAAATTAAATTGATCTATTAAAGTTAAGGGTTACGAGCCATAAATTAAAATATGGAATTCAATGAGAAAAGTATAGAATTCAATATGTAGATACTTTTTCATAATCTCTTTTTCGTGATGGGTGGAATTGAATTTATAAAACTAAGACTATAAATAAGGAGGTTATAGTCCCTGAATTCATATTTGGTTTTCGTTCTGGTATCTCATTATTCAGAATTTTGGTTTAGAAACTAGTCTTGGATTTGGAAAATCCATAACTGAGAATTCAAGTTTTGAAAACTCTTCCTAGATTCAGACTTTAGTTTTTTTATGGCTTCAAGTATGCTTCCGCTATTTTATTTTATTTATCTAGTTTAATTTCTCTTAATGATTTGATATAAAGTCGATCCAAGTTTATACAATTTATTTCTAACAAGCGGCATTAGAGCCACCTTTATATCAAATTATTAAGAATTAAGTTTTATTTTATGAATTATTGTGGGATTTAATCCCAAAATTAAGGCCCTCTTTTGGTAATATAACATGAGGAGAAACAAGTTACAAAAGGTTATAATTTTGGAAACTCCCACATAAAGATATTTTTTATAACTTTTTGGTTAAGTCATGATTAATATTTTAAAATTTATTAAGGACTGCAATATGTTGCCAAAACAGCCTCTTTTGTGGGAATTAATTTATTTATTTTTAAATATTAAGACGGTTATGAAAATTTAATTCATGTAGATATTAATCGGCCCAAAAGAAGTTAATATTTGACAGAATTATATATTCATATGTGATAATAGATATGAGACAATTATCAAGTGTCCATGTAGATAATAAATTGGTCCAAAAGAAGGTTTTTTATCTGACAGGATTTATTGTTCATATTTTACTACACTAAGACTCATTATTGTAATAAATATGGGATAATTATCAAGTTTTCATGTGGATAATAAATCGGCCCAAAGGAAGGTTTTTTATCTGACAGGATTTATTATCCATATTTGATTATGACATTAAAATAATAAATATGAGATAATTATCAGGTTTCCATATCCATGTGAATAATAAATCGGCCCAAAGGAAGGTCAGGATTTATTATCTATATTTAATTATTGTACTGAGAGTACCATTTACAAATTGTTATTTCTGTCCAAAGACTAAATATTGATGTTGTGCTAGGTATATGCTAATGAGATTAAATATAATTTAAATTATTAATTTTATTATGGGAATCAATCTGCTTATATAATTTCTGCCAATATAAATTCAGTGTCAATGCTTAAAGATAACTTTAAGGATTGGAAAGAAAGTATAATGATTATTCTCGGCCGAAGGATTGGAAAGAAAGTATAATGATTATTCTCGGCTACATGGATGTTGACCTTGCATTAAGGACTGGGCAGCCTGCTTCTCTTACTGATATAAGTTCCAATGAGGAAAAACGGGACATTGAGAAGTGGGACTGTTCAAATCACATGAGTCTTATGATCATGGAGCGGGGAATTCCAGAGACCTTCAGGGGCAATGTGTTTGAAAAGATGCGGGGAATTCCAGAGACCTTCAGGGGCGATGTGTCTGAAAAGGTTACTACTGCAAGTGAGTTTTTTAAAGAAATTGAAAAGCGTTTTGTCAAAAATGATAAAGCTGAAACAAATACGCTTTTGAAGAACTTGATTTCAATGAAGTATAAAGGCAAAACAAGCATAAGGGAGTACATCATAGAGATGTCTAACATTGCTTCAAAACTAAAAGCACTAAAGTCAGAGCTATCTAAAGATTTTCTCGTGCATTTAGTTTTAATTTCTCTTCTTGCACAATTCAATCAATTTAAGGTCTGTCAAAAGAATAAATGGACTCTTAATGAGCTCATTTCTTATTGTGTGCAAGAAGAAGAAAGATTGAAGCAAGAACAAGTTGAGAGTGCTCACTTGGCTAGTACCTATAAGGATAAAAATAAGAAAAGAAAGAGGGCTAAGGATGCTGATAATGGGTCTCACATACAACAGAAAAAGAAAGAAAATCAAGTTTATTGCTGTTTCTTTGTGGTAAACCTGGACATATGAAGAAGGAATGCACTAAGTATCACACCTGGCGTGTAAAGAAAGGTTCATTTCTTAATTTTATTTGTTCTGAGGTTAATCTAGTGTCAGTACCAATACACATTTGGTGGCTAGATTTAGGTGCTACTACTCACATAAGTGTGTCAAAGCAGGGTTGCCTGAGTTACAGAAAGCCAAATGATACTGAAAGATTCATTTATATTGGTGATGGCAAATCAGTTATAGTTGAAGCAATAGGGATTTTTAGATTATTTTTAGAGACAGGATTTTATTTGGATTTGAAAGAGACATATATAGTACCGTCTTTTAGACAAAATTTGGTTTCTATTTCTCTATTGAACAAATCTGGTTACTCTTGTTCATTTAGAAATAATAAGTTTAGTCTTTTTCTAAATTCAAATATTGTGGGTATAGGTTCATTGTCCTTTTATGATAATTTATATTTACTTAATACTATTGCATCTTTTAATGAAACCTTGCATGTGGAATTATGTGGTACAAAAAGAAGATTAACCAATGAGAATTCCTCTTTACTATGGCACAAGCGTTTAGAACATATTGTATGTAACACCCCATTTCGGCTCACCCGTGAATTGACTCGGAAATGTCACCGGCGACCGAACCGTTCGCTAATCTACTGGGTTCGGTTAAGCCGACCCGGATCTGCCCTCGGTGTCTCAAGATGGAGATGCAAATATGAAATGCATGGATGGGATGCGTGGGTTCTAACGTAGTCCTACATGCATGCTATGATGTGCAAGCAAAACAAAACCATAACAACAGCAAGAAATTTAAATTAAAAATTCGTTAATTTTTACGAAAAAATGGACAAAATCTCCCCTAAAAGTACAATAGGGGCCAACCTGTCCACAACAAGGGTATATAAATATTTTATCAAAATACGATAAAACATGACAATCTACCGTAGCATTCATCATTATCTCATTTGTTTTCATTTGAGCCAAGTTTGAACTCTAAGGCTTCCTACTCAATTCACAATTATCCGTTCATTTCATAATAAGCAATTCATCAAGACAAAAACATCCTAATTATCATTCACACAGTATTAACACACCATCATTATACATTACACGCGGCAGGTACATGTGTGCGAGGTTCTGTGCTGCTCCTCCGCAGTCCCGACAGCTTTCATCCCTCGCATTTCTCACCTACATATATATAGAAAAACCGTCAGTAACGAGTGTTACCGGCCCGGAAAATAACTAGTATCAAACTGGAACATGAGAGCAAACTCTCATGGAAAGCAAACCATCATATATCTTCCTCAAGAACTCTCATAAGGGCAACTATAGAGGAGCCGTCGAGCAGCTGACTCAACAGCATCCCAATCTATCTGGTACTGTGCCACTCACGACACTTCTTTTTCAGTACTTCACGTAAAACTTTTATCCTAAGCCCTCTCCGAACCTCCGTATCTCTCCTGGCCTTGAGCACGTAGGCCGAGTACTCTCAGACAGTCGCCTTTAGTACCCTTTGAACCACAAGTCCGGACATGCGCTGTACTAAACAGTACCCGTAAACCTCCACGTCCTCCGGGTGTGAGGAACTCAAACGCGGAGTTGTCAGGATCCCTCGGGAATGGAACAGTCCGCTGGCACTAATCCAGAGCCCGCTTTGACTGGCACGACATCCGCTCATGGTACGTGCAAGTCGATTCATCTCCTCTTGTCTCACTGAAAACTCGATAAAATTATTTATAGGGCTGGGTCGGGATTTATTATAATAGGCCCGAAGGCAACTTGAGGTGGATCTTATTTTCGAAAACAAGCTCGAGGGATCTCATCCTCGAGGGTTATTAATCCAGAAAATTGTTGGCTAAATGGCCCGAGTTAAGTGGGATCCGATAAAACGCCACTTAACTCGTCCTGCACATGGTAAATCAAATACACAATAGAGTAGCGTAAAAACAGAGAACGAGTCCTAAACGGACCTGGTAGAAGCTCCAAACGGGTCCACGCGCCTAGGCGGCGAGCTCCTACACCGTACCTACACAATCAAGCTAAAAACTAACGCCCGCATGATGAATCACACATCCTATAGCATGCACACACAATCAACACAATCACACATCAATCATCACACATTCATCCTAAGTCAATTCTAGTGAGTTTTCAATCTACGTCTCATTAAATCAGGGTAATGAATTAGTTTACCTAATTAATTCCTTACTTTTCCATTTGAACACTCATCAATCAACCAATTTCATAATTTTTTATTAAATTACACAACAAACATACAGACACGTCAAAAACACGAAAATTCATCTAATTATCTAGTCTAGCATGCTTCCCTAATAATTATAAAATTTAAGAATTTACGTCGAAGTAATTTATACCTCGCGTCGTCGAAAATCGGCGACGGCTAGGGCCGTTTCGTGGCTCGAAACTCGAATTCGGCACCTAGCGGCATCCGAAGTCCGATCAGATTGGACCGGGTGCGTTCGGCAGATGATCCGGCGAATTTCCCACGAATCCAATTTTTCGACGGTTCCGGCGGTTTTCCGGCGAGTGTCGGCAGTTTTCCGGCGGATTCCGGCGGTTTTCCGGCGATGATTCGGGACGGGGCAATCAGGGGGTCTATCGGCACCAGCTCGACGAGCTTGGTCCGATGGTGGTGTCAAACAAAGCAGCCGGGGCGGCGATGGCTGTCGACGGCGGCGTCGAAAGTGGGTGGCGGCGGCGGCGTGCTCCGATCGGGGCTGCGGCCGGCCTCGACGGCGGTCGGGATGATGGGGGAAACGTCGGCGACGGCGAGGGGGTGGTCGTCGGGGTCACAGCGGCGGCGGCGCGGCCCGGACGGCGGCGAATCGACGAGGGAGGGCGTCGCGGCTTGTGGGGCGATTCCGGCGTCGTGGCGGCGAGACGGTGGCCGGGGTGGGTCGTGGCAGCACGGCGACTGCACGGCGGGGCGGGGCGGCGTTGCTCGGCGGCAGTGCGGCATCGGCGGCGGCGGCGACAGCACACAGCAGTGGCGGCGGCAAGGGTTTGGGGTGAGGAAGGTGTCGGGAAAGGAAGTGTAATACTCTAATGGCAGTTTCGTAATTAAGTATTGACTCGATTCCTACTCGAGTCAAAATAATAACTAGTTCGTAATAAATTCTATAAAAAATCTAGAAAAATATGGAAAAATTCCATAAAATAAAACAAACACAACAACATCCAAATGGCATGCTCTATAACTAATAACCCACCCGAATATAATCCAACGCGTCCTAACGCGTTATTCGGCCTAAAACTATTTCTACGATCAAACATATAAAAAGAAAAAATACTGCATACTTTCATATATTCTGATAACTCATATCTCACCATCTTCTCGACGTTATCATCATATATTCAGGTACACCTGACTCTCATCGCTCATAACTCACGGCTGGCCTCGACTCAGCACGCGGTTCATGAAACTGACTCGACTCGAACCAACGGTTGAACTGACTGGTTCGGTAACGTAAAACCCTGACTCGAGTCACGGGTTTTACA